>JBCFYV010000012.1:3432067-3546045 GCA_039000515.1 Timema cristinae
AAACTGCCACTCAAAAATCTGACGGGGCTAAGGTGGCTCTTAAATTAATTACTTGTGGATATAATATCCATTTGAGCTCAAGGTCGAACACTTTTTATATATATATATATAATATATAATATATATATATTAAATACTTCCTTTCTTGTTTTATTCTAAATGTGACATTTTCATGACACATGCACCACCAAAGTGGGTCTGGGAAACTAGAACTAGTTCTTACGCAACTCGTATAAATTATAAACTGTCGCCCCTCTCCCCTCTCCCGTGGTGGGGAACTCCCTTCCTGTCTCGAGAGATTCTAGTAAGAATCTCAAGAGGATTTTGATGAATAGACGAGCGTTGGGAATCAATAAAGGGTGACCTTATCCCCATCCCCCCTTCATCAGGGGGTTTTTTTAAGGCGAGGAAGACTCGCATTGGCGTATGATCGGACGTTGACAGGAGGTTGGGTTTAAAGTCCCCGGCTGTGTAACAGCGGGTATCTTATTTTATTCCACCTGTGAATTATCATTGTAATTTTTTCCATTCTCTCTCCAATCTTAAAAGCTACTAGCAACCTTTTCGTTGATGCAACCTAACACTTTAATAATAATAATAATAATAATAATAATAATAATAATTCATGCACCCTCTTCATCTTACCACCCATCCAGGCTATACACAATTAACTACACTAGTAGTTAAGGGTGAGAAGGTTGAATTTAAAGGAAATGTACCCTTATCTATGCGTGGAGGGAGATTAAGAAACCATCTATAAAATAAACCTGTTCACTGCACCCAACTGGGGTTCAAATCACGACCACCAGCGGCAAACCAAACTAGACCAAACAAAAATATTGACATTATTATTTTTTTCTAAAATGGCCATTCAAACTTTATTCATTTAAGTATATTTGAAAAAAATTAAACAAGAAAACGGGTTAAATTCCCTTGACCGGGTGAAATTTCTATCAATATTTTTAGCCTATTAATATAATTCGATGACACAACGCGTCCACGTGTCAACTGATGTAAGTTGATGAGCATAATAATATTATAAATAATTTTATCTCTCATGGTGTTGACCAAATCACAAGACAGGTGAGCACTGTAAAATATATAATAAAACAGCATATAATAATTATTATATAAGAAAACAATTTATAGCTAAACAATAATTAATTTAAATTAGTAAGTTGGGACTAAAAACCAATACAAAAAATAGCAACTAAATTCAATAAACATTAAAATATGGAGCTAATGTAAATTTCAATATATACGTATGGTGCATATTTAAATATAATATAAAATGTAAGTGCTTACTTTCCATTTCACCACCACCCTCCCAATTTTTAGTTTCGAATTTTAAAAAGTTTTTCTTATAGCGTATTCACTTCGCCACAACACCAAATATCAAATTTTTTTTTATCATGCCAACAAGGGGTTTATATATTTGGTTTTGGAAATTTCCTGCCCCGACCATTTTCCGTTACCCCATTTTAAATTTTGTATGTTCTAGTAATAAAAATCTATTATCTACTAAACCGATGATTGCTCTATATTTTTGGAAAATTTAGGGTAACACCCTTCTATTTTCTGGACTTTTAAATTTGAAATCTAAGAATATTCAAACCTTCATTGCAGTTTTTTGTGGTCCTTACACTACCTGACAAATTTCACTCTCCTACCACATCGACAAGTAGTTTAAGAAATTTCTAAACCTCGACAATTCATTTTAATATTTATTTGGAATGGTCAATAAACTTACTGGCCAAATTTAAATTTTTTTTCTCAAAAAGAGGTAGTTGTTTCATTAGTTTTGGAAATGTCGCCTCTTTCCCAGCCCCCATCCAGGGCATTTTTCCAATTCCTTCTTAGAAATTTGTATTTTTATTTAATTATCCGGAGGAATATTTCTATCTCATTGGCAAATTTAAATATTTTCCATTATTTACGGGAGTCCCTTTTAAAATGTTGAGACTCTTCCGATCAGTTTAAATGGTTACTTTACATTAATTCTGAATTTCTGTTTTATAGCACACTAACTTAAGACTTATTTTGTTATCTGAGTTTGTCCATCTACCTGCCTGCCGAATTTAGATGTGCTATCACAATAGATATTATTCTGTTAATTACCCCTCCTTCCTCCCTCTTGTTTCTTATAGTCCAATCTAAACATTTAAGGTTTTCAGACTTGTATGCTTATTTTGAGTGGTACCTTTACTTTCCTGCCAAATTTTAACTCTACACCTCTACAAAGTTTTTTTTTAGATTTTTCTGGCTAAATGGGCACATCCCTCTACCTTCCTGGCAAATTTAAGTTTTTCAGCTCATCTGGAAGTGGGTTTTCTTTTGCGGACAGATCTAATCTCAGCTTTAAACATAGAGAAAGTTAGAGATAAAAGTCATATTTGAAAAATCTAAGAGTTGGTGCTGCGGATACAACGGCCAAGATGACCGAGCTTGTAAGCATTACTCAAAAGAAATAATTTAGGATTTCAATGGCTGATAATCCACGCTAATGCAGATTAATTTCCTTTAAACTACTCTCATCGTTCTCACGCATTAAAATACATCGTTTAATAACCCACGTGTTAAAACATACGATAATTAATTAAAAAATAAAATAAAACGTTTACCCAAACCATGAGATGGCACCACAAGCAGGTCAAATAGTTTAGTTGTAATGTTTTTGTTTTGTTTTATTCGGTGTCATAAGATTTACCGTTCTTAATTATTTTGTAAGTAACTACAAGGTCTGAACGCCTCTCTCTCTTTCTTTGAAAAAAAAAAAAACCCCCAGCAACATCCTGACAATTTATGATCTTCAAACGTGCGTAGGATGGACGGTAATTAAAATGGGCGCACATCACTACACTTAGTGCAAGTTTCGTGTTCGAGTATTGATTGTCTTAATAGTTTCGCTGGTCGAACACTTACACCGGCCAGTTTATATTTAGAGCAGTGCGTGGCAAGGAAGGTTTGTTGGAGGGGGAGACGTGAGGTGTGGAGTGTAGAGCTGGCCTACACAATTTAAAACAACTGTAGATTAGAGACGTAAGGCTTTTACTTGAATGTGTGTCTTGAAAAACTCGAAGTTTGGCAGATGTTGCTGTAATCAGAGACAACTGTATTTTTCGGGTCAGTACCGAAATTTCGGAATAATGGAGATGTAAAGTAAAAAGTTATTTTAACTAGTCAAACAGGAATAAATATTTTCCTGTTATGATTTTATAGTTTTGCCGCAAGTGAAATATAACTTGTTACTAACCTTATTTACAAACAATTATAACATATGAAAATGGAACACGATTATGCAAGTACTTTGATTTCTTTGGAACAAGAGATGTTTGAACAATTTATAATTAATGTATAATTTAACTATAGCAGTCAACTATTAAACTTTGACAAATTTGTTATTATATTTCTGCTTTCCCCCTAGCTTTTTATTTTCCGAAAGTTTTTTAAAATCATTCATTTAACTAATGTTTAATACTAAACCCCGATTTCACAAATACAATTAGTGTTTCAGCCATGCCAAACTCAGTGCTCTTAAAATGTATTAAGAAGTGCTACTTGTAACTTGTAGCTCAATCGATTATCAAAAATAAAACTATGTAAGTCTTGTCTTATCTGTTTTTTTTGGTGATGTTGAGGTCGTAATTCGAATCCCGATCAGGTGTTCACATCTATTTTTTCATCACAGGTTTCTCACTCTCCCTCCATGAAAATGCCAGTAGATTTCTTCTAAATTCTTCCTTCATCAACCCTACCCCATCGATGTAAGTCTAAATATTGGATGGGTAGTAATTCTAAGAGAACAAAATAAATTGTATGGTAAGATTTTGTTTGGAAACTTTTAGAAAATAAAAACTTTTTTCGTTTAACAACGATAACATTTTACAATATTATTAGTATTATTTGAATTGATAATATATATCATTAGTGACAGCTAATAGCATAACGTGACGTATGGATACGTGAGAGTAGATTTAGTAATGTTCTAGCGTTCAGATGAGGCTCTTCCTCTAGAAAGTATTGTGTTGTAGCTTTTAAAACACACGTAAGACGTTCGTTTTTATTGACTCTTTCATGTTCAATACTACTTATGATAGTGCATTGTTGAAACTTACGCCCACTAAAGGACCAAGGTCTCGATTGCAAGGTCTGTCTAGAAGCTGACGGTTCAAGTTTCTATCGTAAGGGGCGTATATATATATAGAAGAGGGGAAAGAAGGGAGGGTGAGGGGTCCCACTATGGGCCGATCTTTTGTTGTTGTTGTTGTTGTTGCTCTGTTTGTTTTTCCGAACGGGATAAGTAATAATTAAACTGCATCTCACTGTCACCCTCGGATATGAGTGTGAGATGAGTATGTTCATGTTACCCTGACGGTGTGACGGAGAACTATCTCGCGCCTCAGTTACTCACTCTGCCGGTTCGTTAATTAAACATGGTGTAAAACTCGCTCCACGGTGCACCGCAATACTCAAACAATATAGGGTGTCTCATAATGATCTTGTTAATACTCATGCTAATGGGATAGAGATGATTAAGGTAGAATTTAGAGGAAAACTACCAGAACTTGCTTGGAGCAATAGTGGGAGTCAATCTGGTAAAAACCAAGCCTATTAGACCCAGTTTGGATTCCAACCTTTGGTAAGAATCTAATCAGACTAGAAGATCCTGGCCTGCCCACATGTGAGTCATAAGAATCTGTCTTTGTAAGTATGTTAGTCCCCAGACTATTAATGGGATATCCTATCTTAAGTCTAGGACAAACACATTAACCTGACAACAGGCCTCTTGGCACATAGCTGCTGACTCAGGAATCCCGGGATCGATTCCCGGCTGGAATCAAGAGATATTTTTTCTCTCGAGAGAATAAGAGTGCTATTGTTTGGTTAATTAGGTTCAAGTTAGGCTAAAATCTTAATAATTGTATTTAGCCCATCATATTCACAATCATCACCCTCTACCATCTTCGGGACATGCAAAGAACCTCCACGGAGGCAACAGTACATTAGTACATTAGTACATTAGTACTTGCCAAACCGAGCTAATGATTGATGTAGCCCAGACCCGCCATTATTATCATCAGCCAGACACTAGACTGCACTTTGCTACTTAGATTAACCCAATTATATGGTGACAACCTTTAGCTACTTAGAACACCATAAGATCCAAACCCAAGACTCTCATAGAAAATGCTCCGACACCTTAGTTCAGTCAGTAGCGTGTTTGTCTATTGATTTGAGAGTCCCAAAATCGATTCCCGGCATGGCCGAAAAATTTATTATTGGTGAAATGTGGGTTTCCCCTTTCCTAGTGAGGAATTAATGGTCGGAGGATTGATGTTGTGTCTGTTCTAAATTTAAGTTATTTTAAAAAATGAGTGCTGATATAATCAGTTGGTTCAGAAAGTGCACGTTAGATACATAAAAAAAATATTTGTTTATACAGATCAATGGACAAAAGTTCTACCCTATGTTTGATTTTGAATGAATGTTGGGGATATATATATTTTTTAGCACCACATCTTACTAATTATTTAGGTTATACGCATATATGTTAAGTACGCTAGTGATTTATGGATAAGGCAGGATGAATTTGGAAGAAGTGTTACTCCATTTGCTTGGAGGGAGAGTGTTAAACCATTTAGGACTAACCCCCCCTCAGTACACCTGACCAAGATTCTACGTCATCGGCGATCTAGTCTAGTGAGAGAATGACACCTTAGATCATGCGGCCACTGAAGAGGGTTTGGGGATATATTATTAGACGGGGTAAGATATTAGCTACGGTGTTTGGTTATTGTATTTTTTCAAAATTAAGCTAGAGTAAGTTTCTGAAAGAAAGTAGGCTATATAGTCACGAAGATGTTATAATATACGTAGATTAGTTTCTGTAGTAGAATTATGGTCAAAAAGACCTTTTTCTAAAACACAGATTTTTTTGTCATACACTGATAACATTTTACCATATTATTAGAACTCTTTTAGGGGTACTGATATTACATATCAAACGTTCCACCTGAAGATCACATGATTTGAAGTATGAATATATTAAATACATTTTAGTAATTTTTTTAATTGTCAGATACGGTTCTTCCTGACATCATTCTCCTTTCCGTCTTCTTCTGTTCCCTCGCCTTCTCTTCCTGCCCCTTTCCGTTCAAGAACCAGTAACTGACGAAGAGTAAACTTATTTACTGTAGCATGACATAATTAGGACAAAGGGGCTAACAAATATTATTATTATTATTATTATTATTATTATTATTATTATTATTATTATTATTATTATTATTATTATTATTATTATTATTATTATTATTATTATTATTATTATTATTATTATTATTATTATTATTATTATTATTATTATTATTATTATTATTATTATTATTAGCACCGCGTCTTAATACCCGTTCGGGTTATACGCACTTACGCTAATGTGTAATGGTAGGGTGATTGTGAGATGAATGGAGGACCTACAGTTTAACGTGGAATCCGAACCACGGTGGCGGCCTGGCATTCCCCACATTCACAAGATGTCTTGTCAGAGGTGAAGGAAGGGTTTGGTAATCAGATAAATCTGTGCCGGGACCGCGGATTGAACCCCGGCCGCCAGCATAGAAGTCTGAAACCTTACCCTAGACCACCAGGTCACCGCTAACAAATAAAATCTCAATTTAGTGTCAATATAAAATAATTCTTTGTTTACAAAAATGACCATATTCAAACAAAATACACTCACCCCGGTGGGCCCGCGGACAAATGTGTCAAACCTTATATAGTTTCTTTAGTGGGGATAGAATGTTCGAGGAAATAATCTCTATCATGTGTACCGTGGTGATGTTCCTCAGATAATGAGGATACATTTAATTTAAATTAATCCTCCTCATCCCTATTTTATATGTGCGGAAGTTAAAACAGCTTAGTTCGATGTATTCTTTAAATTGGAAAATGACATCTGGACATGGGAATCGATCCCGGGACGTTTGGCTTAGTACGCCATTGTTATAACCACTGAGCTATCCGGGAATCGTCCCGTGCCAAGGGTAGTTCTCCTCTCGTATCATAAGGCAGTTTGATGTGGTGCATGTATAAAAGATACATTTAAAAGAATAACTTTAGAACTTCTAAAAAAAGGCCTATATTATACAAAACTAAGATACACATATGTGGATGGTTAATTTTCTGGTATTTTGTTACTCTGTTTTTTTTTAATAAAAGAGGTATTAGTGACTCACTCTAATAGATCAAGCTGAGGCCTACCCCGGAGGAAATCCACAAACATTAGCGAGAGGAGGAAATACACAAACATTAGCGAGAGGAGGAAATCACAAACATTAGCAAGAGGAGGAAATCACAAACATTAGCGAGAGGAGGAAATACACAAATATTAGCGAGAGGAGGAAATACACACACATTAGCGAGAGGAGGAAATACACAAACATTAGCGAGAGGAGGAAATACACAAACATTAGCGAGAAGAGAAAATACACACACATTAGCGAGAGGAGGAAATACACAAACATTAGCGAGAGGAGGAAATACACTAACATTAGCGAGAAGAGGAAATACACAAACATTAGCGAGAGGAGGAAATCACAAACATTAGCAAAAGGAGGACATCACAAACATTAGCGAGAGGAGGAAATACACAAACATTAGCGAGAGGAGGAAATACACAAACATTAGCGAGAGGAGGAAATACACAAACATTAGCGAGAGGAAGAAATACACACACATTAGCGAGAGGAGGAAATACACAAACATTAGCGAGAGGAGGAAATCACAAACATTAGCAAAAGGAGGACATCACAAACATTAGCGAGAGGAGGAAATACACAAACATTAGTGAGAGGAGGAAATACACACACATTAGCGAGAGGAGGAAATACACAAACATTAGCGAGACGAGGAGATACACAAACATTAGAGAGAGGAGGTAATACATAAACATTAGCGAGAGGAGGAAATACACAAACATTAGCGAGAGGAGGAAATACACAAACATTAGCGAGAGGAGGAAATACACAAACATTAGCGAGAGGAGGAAATACACACACATTAGCGAGAGGAGGGAATACACAAACATTAGCAGGAGGAGGAAATCACAAACATTAGCAAGAGGAGGAAATCACAAACATTAGCGAGAGGAGGAAATACACAAATATTAGCGAGAGGAGGAAATACACACATATTAGCGAGAGGAGGAAATACACAAACATTAGCGAGAGGAGGAAATACACAAACATTAGCGAGAGGAGGAAATACACAAACATTAGCGAGAGGAGGAAATACACAAACATTAGCGAGAGGAGGAAATACACAAACATTTGCGAGAGGAGGAAATACACACACATTAGCGAGAGAAGGAAATACACACACATTAGCGAGAGGAGGAATTACACAAACATTAGCGAGAGGAGGAAATACACAAACATTAGCGAGAGGAGGAAATACACAAACATTAGCGAGAGAAGGAAATACACAAACATTAGCGAGAGGAGGAAATACACAAACATTAGCGAGAGGAGGAAATACACAAACATTAGCGAGAGGAGGAAATACACAAACATTAGCGAGAGGAGGAAATAAACAAACATTAGCGAGAGGAGGAAATACACAAACATTAGCGAGAGGAGGAAATCACAAACATTAGCGAGAGGAGGAAATACACACACATTAGCGAGAGGAGGAAATACACAAACATTAGCGAGAGGAGGAAATACACACACATTAGCGAGAGGAGGAAATACACAAACATTAGCGAGAGAAGGAAATACACAAACATTAGCGAGAGGAGGAAATACACACACATTAGCGAGAGGAGGAAATACACAAACATTAGCGAGAAGAAGAAATACACACACATTAGTGAGAGGAGGAAATCACACACATTAGCGAGAGGAGGAAATACACAAACATTAGTGAGAGGAGGAAATACACAAACATTAGCGAGAGGAGGAAATACACAAACATTAGCGAGAGGAGGAAATACACAAATATTAGCGAGAGGAGGAAATACACTAACATTGCGAGAGGAGGAAATACACACACATTAGCGAGAGAGGAAATACACACACATTAGCGAGAGGAGGAAATACACAAACATTAGCGAGAGGAGGAAATACACAAACATTAGCGAGAGGAGGAAATCACAAACATTAGCGAGAGAGGAAATACACAAACATTAGCGAGAGGAGGAAATCACAAACATTAGCGAGAGGAGG
Organism: Timema cristinae; assembly: GCA_039000515.1. NCBI lineage: Eukaryota > Metazoa > Arthropoda > Insecta > Phasmatodea > Timematidae > Timema > Timema cristinae. The sequence goes on from JBCFYV010000012.1 coordinate 3,441,292, forward strand.
AAATACACAAACATTAGCGAGAGGAGGAAATACACAAACATTAGCGAGAGGAGGAAATAACAAACATTAGCGAGAGAGGAAATACACAAACATTAGCGAGAGGAGGAAATACACAAACATTAGCGAGAGGAGGAAATCACAAACATTAGCGAGAGAGGAAATACACAAACATTAGCGAGAGGGGAAATCACAAACATTAGCGAGAGGAGGAAATACACAAACATTAGCGAGAGGAGGAAATCACAAACATTAGCGAGAGGAGAAAATACAAACATTAGCGAGAGGAGGAAATACACAAACATTAGCGAGAGGAGGAAATCACAACATTAGCGAGAGGAGGAAATACACACACATTAGCGAGAGGAGGAAATACACAACATTAGCGAGAGGAGGAAATACACAACATTAGCGAGAGGAGGAAATACACAAACATTAGCGAGAGGAGGAAATACACAAACATTAGCGAGAGGAGGAAATACACAAACATTAGCGAGAGGAGGAAATACACAAACATTAGCGAGAGGAGGAAATCACACACATTAGCGAGAGGAGGAAATACACAAACATTAGCGAGAGGAGGAAATCACAAACATTAGCGAGAGGAGGAAATACACACACATTAGCAAGAGGAGGAAATACACAAACATTAGCGAGAGGAGGAAATACACACACATTAGCGAGAGGAGGAAATACACACACATTAGTGAGAGGAGGAAATACACAAACATTAGCGAGAGGAGGAAATACACAAACATTATCGAGAGGAGGAAATACCAAACATTAGCGAGAGGAGGAAATACACAAACATTTGCAGAGGAGGAAATACACAACATTAGCGAGAGGAGGAAATACACAAACATTAGCGAGGTAGGAAATACACAAATTAGCGAGAGGAGGAAATCACAAACATTAGCGAGAGGAGGAAATACACAAACATTAGCGAGAGGAGGAAATCACAAACATTAGCGAGAGGAGAAATACAAAACATTAGCGAGAGGAGGAAATCACAAAATTAGCGAGAGGAGGAAATACACAACATTAGCGAGAGGAGAAATACACAAACATTAGCGAGAGGAGGAAATACACAAACATTAGCGAGAGGAGGAAAATACACAAACATTAGCGAGAGGAGGAAATCACAAACATTAGCGAGAGGAGGAAATACACAAACATTAGCGAGAGGAGGAAATCACACACATTAGCGAGAGAGGAATACACAAACATTAGCGAGAGGAGGAAATCACAAACATTAGCGAGAGGAGGAAATACACACACATTAGCGAGAGGAGGAAATACACAAACATTAGCGAGAGGAGGAAATCACAAACATTAGCGAGAGGAGGAAATACACAAACATTAGCGAGAGGAGGAAATCACACACATTAGCGAGAGGAGGAAATACACAAACATTAGCGAGAGGAGGAAATCACAAACATTAGCGAGAGGAGGGAAATACACAACATTAGCGAGAGGAGGGCGAGAGGAGGAAATACACACACATTAGCGAGAGGGAGGAAATACACAAACATTAGCAGAGAGGAGGAAATACACAAACATTAGCGAGAGGAGGAAATACACAAACATTAGCGAGAGGAGGAAATACACACAACATTAGCGAGAGGAGGAAATACACAAACATTAGCGAGAGGAGGAAATACACACACATTAGCGAGAGGAGGAAATACACAAACATTAGCGAGAGGAGGAAATACACAAACATTAGCGAGAGGAGGAAATACACAAACATTAGCGAGAGGAGGAAATACAGAAACATTAGCGAGAGGAGGAAATCACAAACATTAGCTAGAGGAGGAAATACACACACATTAGCGAGAGGAGGAAATACACAAACATTAGCGAGAGGAGGAAATACACAAACATTAGCGAGAGGAGGAAATCACAAACATTAGCGAGAGGAGGAAATACACAAACATTAGCGAGAGGAGGAAATCACACACATTAGCGAGAGGAGGAAATACACAAACATTAGCGAGAGGAGGAAATCACAAACATTAGCGAGAGGAGGAAATACACACACATTAGCGAGAGGAGGAAATACACAAACATTAGCGAGAGGAGGAAATACACACACATTAGCGAGAGGAGGAAATACACAAACATTAGCGAGAGGAGGAAATACACAAACATTAGCGAGAGGAGGAAATACACACACATTAGCGAGAGGAGGAAATACACAAACATTAGCGAGAGGAGGAAATACACAAACATTAGCGAGAGGAGGAAATACACAAACATTAGCGAGAGGAGGAAATCACACACATTAGCGAGAGGAGGAAATACACAAACATTAGCGAGAGGAGGAAATCACAAACATTAGCGAGAGGAGGAAATACACACACATTAGCGAGAAGAGGAAATACACAAACATTAGTGAGAGGAGGAATGACACAAACATTAGCGAGAGGAGGAAATACACACACATTAGCGAGAGGAGGAAATCACACACATTAGCTAGAGGAGGAAATACACAAACATTAGCTAGAGGAGGAAATACACAAACATTAGCGAGAGGAGGAAATCACAAACATTAGCGAGAGGAGGAAATACACACCCATTAGCGAGAGGAGGAAATACACAAACATTAGCGAGAGGAGGAAATACACAAACATTAGTGAGAGGAGGAAATACACACACATTAGCGAGAGGAGGAAATACACAAACATTAGCGAGAGGAGGAAATCACAAACATTAGCGAGAGGAGGAAATACACAAACATTAGCGAGAGGAGGAAATACACAAACATTAGCGAGAGGAGGAAATACACAAACATTAGCGAGAGGAGGAAATACACAAACATTAGCGAGAGGAGGAAATACACACACATTAGCGAGAGGAGGAAATACACAAACATTAGCGAGAGGAGGAAATACACAAACATTAGCGAGAGGAGGAAATACACAAACATTAGCGAGAGGAGGAAATATACAAACATTAGCGAGATGAGGAAATACACACACATTAGCGAGAGGAGGAAATACACAAACATTAGCGAGAGGAGGCAATCACACACATTAGCGAGAGGAGGAAATACACAAACATTAGCGATAGGAGGAAATACACAAACATTAGCGAGAGGAGGAAATCACAAACATTAGCGAGAGGAGGAAATACACAAACATTAGCGAGAGGTGGAAATACACAAACATTAGCGAGAGAAGGAAATCACACACATTAGCGAGAGGAGGAAATCACACACATACAAATACTTTGGTGAACAACTTTATTGAAATCTGGCGAAATGTCTTATACTTAATGTATTTAGTTCACCCTCTTACTACCCGTTTGGGCTTCACGCATATATACTAATTACGCTCATTTTTCAGGGACTAGGAAGTTTGCATTTAGAGGAAATGTACTTACATTTGTTTGGAAGACGAATAGAAAATCATTTAGGAAAATCCATAATCAGTACACCCGACTTGGACAAAGACCCCTATTTCCCCGTTATCGGCAGTCAAGCCTAGCAAGAAAGTGACGTCTTAGACCATACGGCCACCGAAGCAAGTTGAATAATCTGTTTTAGCAATGCGTCTTACTACGCTTATGTACTAAAAACGCTAATGGTTGTATAGGTGAGGAAGAATATATTTGGAGGAAGTTTAGCCAAATTCGCGTATAGGGAGGGTGAAAAACTATTTTGGAAACACCACCCAAGTACACCCGACCGAGATTCGAACCTTAATACCTCCGTCATGGGCAGTCGAGTCTAACAAAAGAGTGGTACCTTAGACCATGTGGCCACCGAAGCGGCTTAAATAATATTTGAAATATGTTCAAACTCCTACGTGTGTGAGTATACATACATACATACATACACACACGTATGAGTTTGAACATATTTGAAATATTTTAAAGTGTCTTAAGATGTTTTTATTATTTTTCTCATCAATCTTCAGTGTAGGCTATTAAGTGGGTTGACTTACAACTCAGCGCATTCAACAGCTCTGTCAGTGAGAGAACGACTTGATTAATTGACCTCTGGTTTGACTGAATAAGATGTTTTCAAGTGTTGGGAGGTTTTTGGTTCACTTAGGCTCCAAAAACCGTGAGAGTCCATTTAGAAACTCATTTACAAGAAATAAACATTAAGAATGGACTGCATGAAGGCCCCTATCAATTACATAGTTTTTTATACAGCTTAAATGTAAAATTATGTTTTATTTTATATAATTTTCCTCGTATATTGACGAGTGTATTGGGTGGGACCTGTATTGGTGGGCACGCAGTGTCAGGCTCATCTAGTCTGGTTTGTTGTTGACGTGAAGGGCGGTGCTATAATCATGGACTGTTCTACTGAGGGTAGTTTCTCCTAGATGGTTTTCCACTCTCCCTTCAATCAAATGTAGGCATACTTTCTCTCATTTATACCGTCCTTAATCTTATCCTAATAGCGCAAATAAAATGCGTAGTCTATAGCCCGGGCAGGTAGTAGGACATGGTGAAATTTATATTATATTATAATTTATAGTATAATCCGAATCACTAACACCTCCAGACAATGTTTGATTTCTAAAATTGTAGGTACCGGAACGCATTACCGGTTTGTCTGGCTCCCACACAGAATTCTTTTTTAATTTAAGCTTCAAAATACGGGTTTTAAACCATTATTTTCTTCCAAAAACAAAGAAAATGTTTTAAATTCATCATAATGTGATTGTGTTTGAAATTTTTTCAATTAAATTTAATGTAAATGCAGGGAAGGGGGAGAGGAAGAATGAGTCATAGGAATTCGTGCCTCCAGGCATCAACTTTCATCCACCCCTAACCCCCCATCCCCCCAAAAATTCTCTCTCAAGGTCGCTTCTCTGCCACTGATACACCTTGAGGTGAAAGAAAACAAGACTGCGTGTTAGGGAGCGTATCTGTCATTGTTGGGCACATAAACTATTGTTCACATAAGTAGGTAATTTTTAAATAAAACACCGCGCTTATGTATGTAATTGATTCGCTAATCACGTCTTTCTAAAGAGATATTTTCTAAATTTCGTATTTGCCTTAAAGAGGTACAGGAACGCCGTTCCGCCACGTTCCGTCAGAAGTTAAGCACTGCCTCCAGATATATATATATATATTTTCTCCCTATTTCTTACCACGCATTTGAGCTATACACGTATATACTAATTAGGCTAATGTATGGGGGTTGAGTGGAAGGAGATTGGGAAACCATTTAGGAAAATACTTCCTTAGAAAACCTGACAGAGACTTGAACTCCATCGAAATTCTAGTCTATTGTAAGAGTAACGCCCTAGACCAGTGTTGGCGAAATTTCTCCTAGCAGTGTGCCACAGTTCAAGCAAATGGTAAAACTAAACTTGTGAAGTTGTAATAATAAATAAATCCCTAAAAAATAAAATGGCATGGAACTCCTCGCAGACTTTCTCACTCCATTGTTTAAATATGGAGATGTGTAATTAAAACTGGTTATATATGTGAAATGAAATAATATACACTTTCAAACCCAAGCAAAAACTGTGTTATACTTACGTAAAGCATTTTTTGAATCCCAGTGTTAAATTTTATAATTTTTTTAAAGAAATAAAGTCCTCATTTGTATATTTGGACAAAAACAAAATGATTGATATTAGGTCCACAAGTGTCAACACTTCATATTAAAATTTTAAATTCCGGTTAACATTTTCGGCATTTTATTAAAGATTGCATATCTTATGGTTATCACATTGTTATTAAATTCCTCATTTATAAATTTAGACCAATAAAAAAGGTAAATATTGACTATTGAGTCTAAAATGATAGGGATAGATAATTGCTGTACAAACATTTTTCCTAAGAGGTTAAAGGAAAAGGAACATCAACATTTTGAGAGACTTTCTTATTTCTTACTCTATGGCATTGGATAATTAATTATTACGTTAAAACTTGAGTAGTATCTCTGTACAACTAAAGCTCACAAAACTGTATTAATGTTATATTTGCCAATATTTCAGAAACTATTGATTTAAGATATATTAAAAAAAAAGTTTTTTATTTTTAGTAGTACTACAATTTTGCAACAATAAGTTAATTAGTATCTCAAATAGTTGCGGAGCTACAGAAATTTCAGTTTCTGTGAAATATCCTAAAATTCCGTTCCATGGGAAAATGAAAAGATCAATTTTTTTATAATCTTATTCAACGCCTAAATACTAATTTTAATCAAAATCTTTAAAGCCGATTTTAAAATAATCATTTTTTTCTTTTCGCCCTTTATTAAATTACTCTTAATTTTAGGATTAAACAGAAATATACAAACGGATGGTATTGCAAAAACCACCCTTTAGGGTTCAGGGGTTCATGAAACGTTAACATCCATCAACATCTCGGGTTAGATTTTTTTCTTACTGTCGCAATACTTTTATGTTCAAAGAGTTAAAACTTATGTATTTGTGTATAACTTGAAAATGATTGGTTTTATACAAATATGTTTCAGATGAAAGATTTGTATTATAAATAGGCCTACATACTTATAATGATAAGTAATTTCAAATGACAAACTGTTACAGAGATATGATAAAAATATTGAATATACGCATCAGACCGGAACACTTAAATTTTTTTTGACGAAAAATTGAGAGTAGCCATTTTGTTTATAATATTTATCAACGTTTATAAATGAAATTTGATAAAAATCATTAGAGCCGATTAGGATAAAATAGATTTTTCTTTCTTTTCGCTCTTAAGGAAATTACCCTTAATTTTATGGTTAGATATCCAATTCCAGAAACCACTTAGGGAAATGTTATGAAAACCCTGGGTACCAAATGTTAGTCCGATCGTTAAAATAGGCTAGGCTATACACAGAGTTGCATACAGACCGACAGGCAGACAGATAAACAGACAGGAGGAAGTGCAAAAAACAATTTTTCGGATTCAGGGGTCATGAAACTACGAAATTCAACAAAATATCTAGTTCAATTTTTTTTTTACGAACACAATACTTTCTTTACCTGTAAGGGTACGGCCAGACTGAGCGCGCGAGCGAGCGAGCGAGCGCGCGAGCGACTAAAATATAAAATAGAACACATTGGTTGTAATGGGGGGTGGCCACACTGGAGCGAGCGCGCGAGCGACTGAGCGCGCGCGCTTGAAAGATAGAACTGGTTCTATTTTTCAAGCGCGCGCGCTCGACCCGGTACAGTCTAGTTTACAGGCGCTAGGCAATATTATTGTATGTTGGTTCATTGAGTGCTGGGGAAACTTCTCATTTTGACATGATATTTGACTTTTTTCTATCAGTGATAGGTTTAACACACTTGCTATTAATGGCCCGGTGACCTGGCGGTATAGGGGTAAGGTGTCAGACTTCTGTGCTGGCGGCCGGGGTTCAATCCTCGGTCCCGGCACAGATTTATCTGATTACCAAACCCTTCCTTCACCTCTGGCAAGACATCTTGTGAATGTGGGGAAAGCCAGGCCTCCACCGTGGTTCGGATTCCACGTTAAACTGTAGGTCCTTCATTTCATCTCACAATCACCCTACCATTACACATTAGCGTAAGTGCATATAACCCGAACGGGAAGTAAGATGCGGTGCTAATAATAATAATAATAATAATAATAATAATAATAATAATAATAATGGCCTAATTTAATTGGTAAGATCATAAATAATATAATGTATATATGTAAACCCGATATGTTAAAATACTTCAATATTATAATCAAAGTAGGCCTTTACAAATAAGAATCACCATTAGTTTGGAGAGAGTATGAAAAAACCACAACAATAAATAAGTTTTAAAAATCACCTTCAGTTCACTGAGCCAAGATTCGAACCTTTCGAGTGCAACGCACCATTCTGCCACTGGTGCGGCAAATCTGATTTTAAAACACTTCAGTACAGTACCATACGCATTTCTCAATTTATTAATTGGATGCACTTCTACTTTTTTCTTTTTTATAAATACACAATATTTTCTGTAAGAATTTTCGAGGAGTAGAGATGTACTAAGTGTGTTTGACAGAGACATCTTCTCTAACTAGGGGGGAGGGGGGGGTGCGGTGACCTAGTGGTCTAGGGGTAAGGTGTCAGACTTCTGTGCTGGCAGCCGGGGTTCAATCCTCGGTCCCGGCACAGATTTATCTTATTTCCAAACCCTTCCTTCACCTCTGACAAGACATCTTGTGAATGTAGGGAATGCCAGGCCACCACCGTGGTTCGGATTCCACGTTAAACTGTAGGTCCTTCATTTCATCTCACAATAACCCTACCATTACACATTAGCGTAAGTGCGTATAACCCGAACGGGTAGTAAGACGCGGTGCTAATAATAATCTAACTAGGGTCCGCTAATTACGCGCTCGCTCGCTCGCGCGCTCGCCACTTTGGCCACCAGTCGCTTGCGCGCTCGCTCGCTCGCTTGGCAGTCTGGCCGAACCCTAAGGTTACGAGAAAGTAAAATAGTAGAATTGTATTAAAATAATTAATTTACTAGAAAAGTGTTACTTTGTTGCTTATGAGGAAAAATACTTGAAAAACAAAACACCATATGTTCTTGGCAAAATACCCTAAACAACTCTTTTTTTATTCAGTTTTAAATATCTCCGTTTTTGATTAAACATTTTTTAAGATTCAAGATTCAAAAGAAAATGTAAGATTTGGATTTAGGAAATATAGGATTTGCCCCTTCTCTACTAAATATTCTCCTCTCCGAGATTTGAACCAAAGTCTTTTGAAGGTGAGTCGAACGGACATCGTCTGGATATAAATAAATTCATCGGTACAAGCAACGGTCGCTGCCCACCTAACAAGAGCTCAAAACTAATATAAAACTATCGGATGAGTAAATATGAATGTTATTTAGATTTTTTCACAGTTGATTGTAGAGATAAAGAGAGATCAATTGTGAACCCAATTCACCTGGACGGGGCTTGAACTGAATCTTAACCTTTCGGGCCAATAAAAGAGGGCTCCGTTGATCTCACTATGACTGAGCTAGCCTTGCCGATATTATTACTATTATTACTATTACTACTACCAAGCAATCAAAGCTACAACATTTATTCACACCACTATTTCTGAAGCCGTCTACAATTTTCTATTTGATGACATATTTCTTCTCATTTTATCAATAATAATTAACAGTTATTATATATTAGTCACATGTTGACCAACATTGGTGGACACGTGGGCTAGGGTGCACACATTCGTCTGGCTTAACTTTCAGGCGACGGGAATTTTGGGGTTAAAATCCCGGCAGGGTGTACTGAATTGGATTTATTAAACTAAATGATTTTTTCCCTCTTTCTTCATGAAAGTGCGAGTCTATTCTCTCAAAATTCTACCTTCTTTATCCCTACTTCATTAATGTATAACCCAAATACACAGAAATACGTAGGGCATATACAACTCACACGTCTTTTTATTGTTGTTGAAAGAACCTACACAAATCCACTTTTAAACTAGAAATACTAAAATTCAGAGCTTTTAAATTTATACTTATTATATATTTATTTGAAGTATTTAACGAGTACTTTCTGAACCAACTTATTACACAAGTACATGAAACTCACATTAATCTATCTCTTGTTAGGACACAAAACCAAACTCTCAGCCATAAATGTATCACCAATATTCTTTTTATTCTAGCCGTGTCGGGAATCGTACCAGGACCCTAGTTTAGTAAACGGACGTGCTACCGACTGGAGCCAAGGAATCGGGCAGCTTTTTTAATCACCTTATAATACTTCTATTTACTTCCACACGTGAACGCAACAAGAAAACCACGTTTTAATTGAGCTAATCGTGTGACACAAGTCCAACCGGCGCGCTCCCAACCAATCAAAGTATGTGTTTGGGCCAAGAAAAGGGGAAACGAGAGGGAGAAATGGGGGGAGGGGGGGCGAGACCGGCCCGATAATTAGAAATAACTCGTACCTAGATATTACACGTTTCATCATGCATATGAAAAGTGAGCATAACACTGGGGACCCCCCTCCCCACGATGGTGACGAAGATAAGAGAGAAAGAACGTTTGACCGCGCCGCGTTTTTCTAGGTGATAATCATCTTCAGCTCTTTCAAGATCATCTCTTCGGTTGTTTTTTAATAGGACCTTATTATGTATGGTAAAGAGAGAAGGGGTGTGAATAAGAGGGGATGAGATACACACACCCTCTCCCCATCTCACCCCGACGATAGAGTCTACTTTATTTATCCTCGTGGAGGGGAATGTGTGTGCGCGCCTCGTGAGGTGTGATAGAATAACCCGTGGGTGTGGTAATAATTGGTTATTTCAAACCTGATAGTCCCCCTCCCCTCCCCTCATTTCGGCTCACACGCTTCTCATGACGATTATTACCCCTGCACTCTCACGTGGGTCTATGCGTCATGAGCACGGTAAACTGGATTGCGGTGACCCGGTTGGTTGAGGTTCGAGTGGAGGGGAGTGGTGTTTCTACATATAACTGTGGTTTTATCAACACCTCTCCACTATATTTTAGGTGCACTTCGTTTAAAACTAACCTTAAGCCTTCTTCGAATCTTTAATATTGTAGTTAACAGCCATGAGGTTGATCTTAGTAAATTAAAAATATAAACCTATTCCTGCAGGTTATACAATATATCTTGCAAAGATATCCAAGTGGTACAAGGGACTAGAATCGTGTTGCACTTGGTCATCAGTTAACGAGGGGGTCAGTGTTGGAAACCCAGCTGGGTGTACTATGAAAGGTTTTAATTCCGTATGGTATTCGTCAATTTTTGGTTTTCTTGTTTCTACTTAGAACTAATAAACGTAAACTTCCTTTTAATCAGAATCCATCACCTTTACCTCAGATTAATGAGGCCAATAGTCCATGTGCTAATTGCAGGTATTAAAAAAATAGAGTATATTCTATGGGTAATGTGACGAGTTTGGATTTGGGCAAAGGACTATGATTAGGTGGACCATACTGTGGTAATAATTTAAAAAAACAAACATAAAAGAAAAATAAATTAATATAATATAATATGTGATTGAGCGCTAACTACCAACCCCTTTACTTCCCTTAGGTAGGTAGATTTAATATATATCAAAATAACTTATCAGTAGTATGATGAAATCTCCCTTCCGCAAGAGAGCTGGCTTGCCTGAAGTTTTGACTAAAATTAGACACTTACCACACCAGGCTATATCCCTGCCTGGAGCTAATCAGTTCTCGTGACATGGACACCAGAGCTTCTAAAATACCTCTACAGATGGGGTGCAAGGTTCACTATACAATGTACAGTATGTGGTGAAAAAAAAAGTTATATTGTATAAATTATAATTTTCTGTGTCTAGTATCAGTGTCTTCTAAATCTAGTTTACATAACAACAGTTAACATCAAGATGTATAAACATTGTGCTATTGTTGGGCGCCACTCCTTGGATCTAGGAGAAAAATAGTAATGATAAAAAAACATTTACCTCAGCTAATTCAGACAGTGGCACAACGACTCTCAATACTCGAGACCACTGGGGAATACTTAAAATAAAACATGAACAATTGACATAAAAATGGATTGTTGAAATATAATGTAATTTAGACTACAATAAAAATAAATGTATAAAATAACAATTATTGGAACTTTTGTGGGTTTATTATTGCTTCCTTTTTTACCACATCCCAATTCCACCTATGGAATTCCGGATAGTTATAATTCTAATTTGACAAAATAAAATAGTATTGTTGAGACAAAAGAAGAAGAGAGAGAAAAATCAATACAGTTATTATTTAGACATAAAATAAAATTAATATTTGTATATATATAATAAAATGTTAATTAATTATCTGAATTAGATAGTCTTTCTGAAAGTTCATACATGAATTCTGATATATGATAAAAGAAAAAAAAATCATAAGACTCTAAAGTTCCAGAGTTGGCTTGACCTCACCCATGAATTAGTCCATGCTGAAACAACACAGACTTGAGAAATTTGTTTCACTTTAGTAATGTTAACTCGTCCACCGTTCTTAAAAAATTAAACAGTCTAGCTCTTGCACATCTACTTAGCTTTCCATTTGCTACTCGCACTTTACTTTATAACCATTAACTTACTTTAAAAATAAATTAAATTAAGAGCTCCACAGATTTGGCTCCATGTTAGACCAACACCGAGGAAGAAGACCCAGTCTCCAACAGAATGTCTTTCAAAATAAAATTTAAAAATGTTATATTCTTTTCTTCCAAGTCCAAAGAGAAAACTAACATATTAAACATAATATAAAATGTTGGCTATGGACTAGGGATAAAAATCAAATACAATGCAGGTTTAATATAAATATTGAAATATATCCCAATGAATGTGAACAATGTTTTCTTAAAGAATTAAATGTTTATTTCTATTTGTCAGAATTGAAAAGCGTGCTAGTTTGGAGTTATTTACATTGTGCCTTGTTCCCTTTTATTCTTCTTTTACAATCACGAGACCCACCGCTCACTTGTTTGACAGATATGCGCATGCGTTGAAATAAATCATGGTCGACATTCAAAATAAATACAACAAGAATCAACAAACGTCTTGGAACGATAAATAATATGTTTAATAAAAGGTAAGTGTTCTTCCTCAAGTCAAAATTCCTTATTTAAATTATTTAAAACAATATTATACGTTATTCTTTCTGTCCTTTTACTTTATTGAATGGATGTAAATAGTATTATTTGTCAGGCCGGCAATACAGCGACCGAACTTTGAAGTGTTTAATTTCACAAGAAATTAAATTGAAAACTATTCACAAAAAGTATAAAATACAGGGATATACATGGTAGGGTGGCGAATAACGTCACAAGTACCACAATAAATAAAGGATGACACAAAGAGATTTTGAGGGTGATTGTTATAATTTTTGTAAATGACACGCTCAAATAAACTCTTCTTAGAAGGTATTCTTAGTAAATTATAAAATTATTAAAAGTAAGAAAAACGTTAAAAGATTAAACTACAACTTGAATTATTGTGATTCAAAAAATAAATTACAACGAATAAATATATATACTTCAATAAATAATACCAGATTTTTAAATTGTATATCAAATTTTTTTAATGTATATTTTTAAGAATGTTGTTTCAAATATCTTGATATCTGATGATTTCTTTTTACAAAGAACAAAAATATTATATGATTGTGAGGTTGACATACAGTTATTTTCAACTTGGCACAAAAATAACGATTATGATGTTTAGCTAAAAATATTATTTAGAACTGTTCTAAAAATTCTCTCTTCCTCAAACAAATATTCGTCATATATTAACATAAAAAGCTGGATAGAAGTTATGAAATGAAATTATTTCATCTAATGTCTTAAAGGGAAATTAGCATATTTAAAATTAGTATAGAATAGATACGGCTTAGAAAACTTTATAGAATAATAGTTTGATGTGTTCTAAAATGATTCTCCTTTCAAAAATATGAAAATAAAAAGGTTCAAATATGATGGAAAATATTTGTGGATGATAATTGAATATATCTCACCAAATGTTAAAATTTCCAGCTTCCAGCAACAAATAAGGCTCAGATATAGGTATAAGAATTATTGTTTTTTTTAATAGTAGTGAACACTATTTCTAACCCTAACGCGTAACTTAGAGGGTTCAAATACAAAAAATAATAATCATAAGTCAACAAAAAGAAAGAGTGTGCTGAGTGAGTGAAGAATATCAGAAAAAGCTTGGCTAAACATAAACAATACCCAGCACACGCAATTAGGAACATTTGCGGGACCCGTCCCCACGGTCAACCTCAACAATATATAACTATAAACAAGAATATAACTATACCCTTAATTCGATTACAACACAACAATTTAGCTAGCGTATTATACCTAAGGGTGAATGTGTAAAAAGAGTAAGTAGAAAAATTAACAAGAGTTGTCTATTAGATATTCAAAAGATATGAACAACAATTAATTTAAATAAATAATCCAAAGAAAGGAAAAAAGGTATACAATATTTTGTAATCTCAATACCATGGCCTTATATGAAGAGCGCCTTAAATGTATAAGTGATTAACATCACTAATTACGTTAACAAAATTAACAGTTAGGCAAAAAGAACAATATAGGACTCATCAATTTTAACCTCTGCCAAATGCGTATGTTCTTTACAAAAATAATTAAAACTATTTATTCCAGTATCCTTCCATTTCTCCGTCCCGTAAAAAGGGAAAAAATACTTAGACCTAAAATTATCAGATTTCTTACATTGGCATTAGCTAGAGCAATCCACATTTAAATTGCCAACACTTAAGAAATTACCAACCATAAATTAAGTTAAGGCAACTATTGCTGATCTCTTACTAGCGCTGATGGCGCCCGATACATTAAGTTCATATGTAAACATTGGAAGTGAAACATTAATAGCACTACTCTATAAACGGTATCCAATAAGCAATAACATTAAAGTTCAATATAATAGAGATAAGCCTTAAGGCCAAAAAAGGTATTGTTATTTAAATTACTAGATATTAGTTTTCTCTTTAGAGTCCAATAACACATGTTCATTATACTTGAGATAAGTATTAAGTACCCAAGAAATATTATTATCAGCAAAACCATTAGATATTTGTTTTTTTAGAATCCAATACTATAAGTTTATTATCATAATACTCCAACAAGGAGTATTATTATCAACAATATTACTAGATATATGCTTTCTAGTTAGAGTCCAAAGTTTAAGTCCATTATACATTAAATAATTATTTAGTATATAAAAAATATTATTATAAATAATATCATTAGATATTACTTTTTTAGTTCAAGTTCAAAGTTTAAGTATATTTATACTTGAGGTAAATACTATGTGCATAAGAAATATTATTTTAAATAATATCATTAGATATTTGTTTTTTTGTTCAAGTTCAAAGTTTAAGTCCATTATGCCGGAAATAATTTTTGGAAATAAAATATTAAGCAAAGAAAGAATTTTGCTTAAATTATTAATTTCCGAAACCTTCGCTTGCTCAAGCGATTACCAAAGACAGTCCAAGAGTGGCACTTCACCCACACGATCACTCTTTTATACGGTAACAACACAGTCCACAGAACACGGAATGAGGGGAACACGAGGGGGGGAAACCAAAGAAGATAAATAAGGAGGGAGGGGATTCTACAAGCTTCTAGACTGGAGTAGAAACAAAACTTGGCACTGGCGAAGAGTGTCTTCTTTCCAACCGAAGATCTTTGGTCTGGGGAAGTTGTCTCTGAGAGTTGAATAGGCGCGGTCTCAGTATTTCATGGTCAGTCGTCTTGTTCAGGCGTGTGTGTTTCGATGGGCCGGTCGAGTGTGTAGTTGAGCCAGCAGCAGATGGTGTCAGTACAATAGGGTAAGTCTGTTGTTATTGACTTGGTTATGGTTAGCTTGTGGCTAATGCTATAGTAGGCCTACTTTCCGCAAACTATTTATTAAAACGTTGCTCGAGAACTTGGCCTCCTTTGAAAAAAATACTTTTTCCAAAAAAATTTTATCCTATATTTAGGAGTTGTTTTTACCCACCAAGGTGTATATTTACATCCCAGTCATTTTTTGCGACTAACATTGATAATATTTCGCTATATTATTAATATTATTTAATAGGCATTGATAATATCTACCAAAAGTGAGAACTTAAGATTACATGAGCTAAGGTATAAATACATGAAAAGTAGATTAATTATTTTTCTAGCTGTAAAATAAGATTCTTTCTATGAGAGTTGGTTTGTAGCTAATACAACATTGGTGCCTCAATATTTACTAATAATTGGATTGCATATATCCATTTTGACAAATAACTTCAGCTCCATGCTGGAATCAAATTTGGGTCCCCTGAATATGTGAACCTCAACTATAATGGCATATCTATGAGCACAAGACTATTGGGGGATTTATATTTACAATTTAATCCCTAACCTTACTTAGTTTCTATTGACAAAATGATATATTCTTTATTTCTATTCCCTTCTCCATATTATAAGAAAATTTGTGAAAATTTTGGGGTATTATATGTAAAAACTTTTTGTGGGATGATAATATAATGTCATTTACTACTCTTTACCAAACCTAAAATGAACATTATTAAAAAAATTCTAATCTTTTATTCTTGTTGAGAGCATGATAAAAAGCAATATTAAATAATATCCATGTTAGAATCACGGATGGAAGGTACAGAACGTTTAAGGTGCCGCCTATTAGAACTGTGAGACGCTATTCAGAGTCAGGAAGCCCAAGTTATGAAATAAAGATTTTTTATATCTCAAAATATAGCTCACCCAAAAAAGTTATCAACATGTCCCTCTCCATATAACTTTCATTGGAAGTCTTAAAACTTTTTATAAAAATCATGAATATGTGAAATTAACGCATTTTCAACTATGTTTTACGCAAAATATCGCAGTTGAAATATCAAAGCATATTTTTAGAAATAAAGACCTCGCCTTCTTCAAACAAATAAAATATTTATCTAACAGGTCCAAGATAGAAAATTTTAAAATAAATTGAGGGTTTTTTGTTTAGTTTTAGAAGCTTCATAGCTGTTATTCCCATAAAAATTACCGTGGTGTGAGGATTTTTTCACTCCAATTAAGTGACACGCTTGAGAACAATTGAATAGGTGATTTGAAAAAGGATAACATACCATAAATATGGTAAATTTTACTGAGATAGCCCTTTGTAGGGTTTTTTATAAGCCATCTAATGAATGAAAAAAAAGTGAATATTTTAATTTCGTATCATGCTTAAAATCGGCCTTGAAGTTTTGTTGAGTGGAAAAAGGATAAGATTCCTGGAATGTAAACCTTTTTCTACTCAACAGTGAGCTTGTAAAACTGATATTAATAACATCGGACCATTCATTTTATCATTCGTTGCACGTGTGATGCGGTAGAAAGACGTGTTCAAAGCTGGACCAAAAAATTAAAAGTGAAATACTGAAAACAAGTCCTTTATTGGTTTTTGCAATACACAGAAATAAAATGAAAGTAAAACTATGATTATATAATGTTTCCAACACCTTCTAAATCCTACTTTTTGTTATTGTAAATTATTATTATTATTATTATTATTATTAGCACCACGTCTTACTACCCGTTCGGGTTATACGCACTTACGCTAATGTGTAATGGTAGGGTGATTGTGAGATGAAATGAAGGACCTACAGTTTAACGTGGAATCCGAACCACGGTGGAGACCTGGCATTCCTCACATTCACAAGATGTCTTGTCAGAGGTGAAGGAAGGGTTTGGTAATCAGATAAATCTTTGCCGGGACTGAGGATTGAACCCCGGCCGCCAGCATAGAAGTCTGACACCTTACCCCTAGACCACCAGGTCACCGTTATTGTAAAGAAAATACATTATCAAATATTATAGTTTATGAAAACATGAGAGCAGAGGACTAGAGAACGTTACTGACCGCACCTGTGGGTCTCCAGATCGCCAACCAATACTTTGCCAGTCGTAGTGATCAGCTGCTGCAGATTTTTTTAAATTTAACATATCTAACAAAATTTTTATATTTTTAATTTTTGACTCACTATTAAATATTTTTATCATAAAATTGATTTTAATTTTAGTTATTATTATTATTATTATTATTATTATTATTATTATTATTATTATTTTAGCACCGCGTCTTACTACCCGTTCGGGTTATATGCACTTACGCTAATGTGTAATGGTAGGGTGATTGTGAGATGAAATGGAGGACCTACAGTTTAACTTGGGATCCGAACCACGGTGGAGGCCTGGCATTCCACACATTCACAAGTTGTGATGCTATCAAAGCATAGTGTGGAAAAAGGATAACATTCCAACAACTTTAATTGTTAATAATTAATAAACTAATGAGAACATCACTTTGATATTTTAGGATTGTATACTTATTGACTATGACTACATAAACTTAATGGTAATCATTTTAATAAAAGTTATAGTTTTGTCATTAAACGGTTTTTTGTTTTGTTTTACAGGGAACTTGGTAAACTGGAATCTTATTCTTTTTCGACTCATCTATTCAATGAAACATTTTACCTATTTTTCGACAGATTAGACTGCTGATCACGGGGAGATTGTGATTGGATCCCGGGTGGTTTTAATAAGGGTGTTTTTTCCTAAATAGTCTACCACTCTCTCTATCTCTCTCTCCCCACGAAATATGGGATACACTCCATCTAAATTCATTCTTCCTCATCCCTGACCCACGATTGTAATTTGTACATAGGCGAGGGTAGTAGGACACGATGCTAAAAAAGTACTGTTTTTTCTATAAATATTGACCAAATATCACTGCATTATTAGTGTTATTTTATAGTATTGATCACAAGTGAGAGCTTCATGTCACCTGACCAGATATTTGTACATGAAATTAGCTTTAATAACTCTTGTATCTGTCAAGTGATTCCTATTTAAGTAATCAACTGGAGCTAAAAACAATATTTCTAAGTAATAGCACGAGTATTTAATTTTAGCCATATTTAGAACTACGTCTGGGTTTATTCTCTAAGGTGACTTCAATTCCATTGAACGACAAGAGCGCTTAAGGTAATTATAATAATTTATTAGTTTAAAAATTGTACTTTAAGGAATATTGTGTCTTATAATTACTTGTAGCTGTACTTGTATAGAAGCAACATAGGAATGCTATATATATATATATAAAAGTTTACCCCTCCGTTTACCCTAGAAGGTAGTCTTACCTTGACTGAGTACACTATGACCATGAAAGCTACATCATAGTGGAACAAAGCTTACAAAACTTTCAACTTTTCACGGTCAATGAAGGGTACTTATAACACAAGAGTTACTAGCTATTTAATCCAAGGAAGAGTGATAATGAGTGTTATTATAGAAGAAATACACTCAGATTAGAGTGAAAATAAAGTGAGTAAGTGACATGATAAATCACTCCCTGAAGTCTACGACACGGATTCAAGATCCGACCTTCCAATTAACGGCAAAAAAGTTAAATGTGAGTCTAATGCCTTAGACCACATAGACACTAATACTGCCACTTACCTGCTTATGTGGCCGCATAATTTAAGGCGTCACTCTTGCAATAGGCTGGACTGTCGATGACGGGAAGGTCGGGGTTTGAATTCCAATCGGGTGTAATGAGGGTGGTTTTTCCTAAATGGTTTTACATTATCCCTCCAAGAAAATGTGGGTACACTGTATCTAAATTCAACCTTCCTCATCCCTAACTCATTAGCATAAATATAATATATGCATGTAACTTAACAGATAAAAAGACGCGGTGCTAAAAATACCTGCAACTTAATACCCAAACATAACATTTTATGATCGAATATGAAACATGGAGATATTAAAATACAGCTCAACTTTACCGAAAAATGCCATTTAGAAAGACCAATATATTTTTTGGGTCATCATTGATAAATTTTTACCCTATTATTTTTGTTATTCTATAGGTATTAATATAACCTATTAAAGTAACTGCTTGCTGTAAATCCCATGACATAACACATGAATAACTGAAAGTAAATCTAGTAACTTTTCCAACTATTATATAAGGTATTCTTCTTTGAAAATTAGACGGTACTAATTCTAATTTAATTCTTCAAATCATAGGTTACGAAAGTTCATATTAATGCACATGAAATATTAAATATAATATAATCACATTTGGTCAACATTGAGAGCATAAAGAACCGTTAATCCAATATTCTAAAATCATGTGAGCAAGTGTTTCAGTTTTATTTTTCCTGGTGGTTTATTTGTTAATTATAATTGTTTTTTATAAAATAATTTTAATTTGTGATAAACTTGATTTTTATCTAATTATTATTTATTCGGGAGGCCAAGACTTAATCACAAGAAAATGCACAGTTGAGATACTATTCATCTTTGTATCAGCGTTTGTCCAGAAAAATAACTGTACATAACCTCTGAAATTACTTCCCTCTTATGTAGAGTAAAGTTAATTTTAAAGCTGTTCTGTTTCTAAATCTTGAAATTAAAGATTGATTTTGAGTTGTTCCGGTCACGAAAATGTTATTTTATTAAATATTTAGATAACATCCATTGCTCGTTAGTTAACAAAACCAAATCTTACAAATTTAAATTTAAATATGTCGACAGAATAGAGTATATTACCAGAAATGAACAGTGTTGGTTATATATTCGCTATATATATTTTAATATATAATATACTGTGGGCCTAATTAATATTTAGCACTAACCCGTATCGGTGGTCGCATGGTCAAACGCGTCACTAGGATTAGGGTGGCTCAATGGCTATGGGTAGACCAGGGTTAGAGTCCCAGCTGAGTGTACTAATAGTGTTGTGTTTACTAAAAAAATTCTACTTTATCTTCATACAAATGTAAGAACATTTCTTCTCATTCCTACCTTCCCTGATAGACGTGGTGCACAAAAATTGCACACTATAAAATATAAATAGTTCTCCCAAGTCCCTATCTTGCTTATAAATATACCTAGAACTAAATACTTGATAGCTCTTTTCGACCCTGGATAACATCTAGATTAGGCAGGTCATACGTCCCACCGGGGTGTGGCTTTCTAAATTATATTCTAGAAAAAAACAATGGAATTGAAACCAATGAAACCATTCTGCCATATTTAGAAATAAAATACATTACATCCATTACTGTTTCCAGCCTGTGGCCTCGGTCAGTTTTTATTCAAGTCATATACGTTCCACTACTGGCCTGCTAGGTCTGTCGTAGCTCCATGTGTCTTATAATCTCTCTCAAATTAATTAATTAATTTATCAATGTGAGAGGATAAACCCACATTTAAGCAAAGATAAATTTTCAGCCATGTCGGGAACGGGAATTGAACTCGGGACCCTTAACTCAGTAGGCAGACACGCTACCGACTAAGTTAATGAAATAAAATACAACGGAATTTAATTATAAATATTTTAAAATTTTTCACACATTTATATGGGCCACTTCAGTGGCCAAACGATGTAAGGTGTCGCTCTCATGTTAAACTAGCCTGCTGAATTTGGGGAAATTGGAGTTTGAATCCCGGTTGGGTCTAATGAAAGCTGTTTTCCCTAAATGTTTTTTCACTATCCTTCCATGAAAATTGGGGTAGACTACCTCTAAAATGCTTCCTTCCTCATCCTTACCCCATTATA
The DNA here is from genome assembly GCA_039000515.1 of Timema cristinae. NCBI lineage: Eukaryota > Metazoa > Arthropoda > Insecta > Phasmatodea > Timematidae > Timema > Timema cristinae. The sequence goes on from JBCFYV010000012.1 coordinate 3,462,368, forward strand.
GTAATTATCGTCTATGCATATAACCTGAAGTATAATTACAATCTCGCTGTTGTCAAATGAAGTACTATGCGATAAACTGGTTGTAGAGTAATCGTGCTTCCAATTTTCCGATTAATGGACCGTGAGATGATGAGCTCTTGAGAAAACCAAATATATTCATGTTGTAGATTTCAACATGAAAAACAATTTTAAGATAAATACAGGGCCATACTTGATTAATTTTGTAATTGATTCAATAAAGGTTTGTTGACATTTTAAAAATAAGATCGTAAACAATGTTTCGTGCGTAGTGGGTAAGTACGGTACTTAAGTACGGATTCACACACGGTGTTCCTCTAGAAGATGGGATAATAAATTCGCTACCGCCACGGACACGCCTAACAATAGTTTAGTTTACCCACCATAGCCTCCTCTCCTCTCTACGTTACACTTCTTTGTGTACACGGGAAGAAATGACCTGTATGATAGCATGAACTGCATTCAAACGCCATATTAATGACTGCCAGACCTCCATAACAATATGTCAGTAAGGAAATCCAGGGAAAGATTAAAGCTGTGGTGATTAGAGCACCAAAATAAATGACAAACGATATTAACGACCATCTTTGACAGTAACGTATTAAAAAAAAGGTGTTGTATGTAATGCATATTTATTAAAGCCTACAAAAATGTCTTGTCCGAAAATAATTTTAACATGGATACTAAAACTTTTTTTTGTTCGATTAGGACTTAATATCTAGGCTAAATTAGAAACATTTGTCTTCCTGAAGGTTGACACTGACCCAAAAAGTGATGGGCTCATTAACACTCGTTTGTACAGTATCATTTCTTGCCTCAACCTACCACTCGTCTGGGCTATCCACATCTAACTACGATAGTGGATTAGGGAAAAGGTATAGTTTTGATGAAATGTAACAGCATTTTCGTGAAAGTGGAATGAGAAAACCTTTAAGAAAAAAACACCCAGTACATCCAATTGAAGTTTCAGAACTACCATTCACATGAATAATACCGCAGTGCAGATATTTCCTTCAGAGCAGGCGAGTTTTTAAAGAAAAAGTTTTTTTTGGCCAAAATGAATAAACATTGCTCCAGTATAAACATAAGAGTCTAATTATTTTTGTTTGTTTGGTGATTTCAACAATTTGTTGAGTATCTGTCATGAACATAGCGACATTAGATGAGAAACTTTTTAAATTAAGAGAAAAAGTTGTCATTAAATTCCGGGACATCCTTGACAGATATCCAAGTCTGTTGAGGTCACTATACGAAGAAAATTAAATTAATTTTTCTGCTGGAGACATATTTTATTTCTTTTAACGAAAAAAATTTTGATGTAAAGACTGTACAAACATTGAGCTTTTTGGCGTTCCCTACACTACCACCATAATAGCGTTTATAACCATTTCGGTGGTCGCATGGTCTAGTACGTCACTATCAAATTTGTTTTTATTTCTATAGGCGGGGTGCTTGGGGGTTCGGATTTCTGTTGTATCTATTGAAGGTGGCTTTTTATTAACGATTCTTCTCTTTCCCACTAAGCAAATGTAGGTACACTCCATAAAAATTATAGCTTTCTCATCCGCACCTGAGTGTTAATATCCAGGTAACCTGAACAGGTAGTAAAACGCAATGCATTAAAAAATCCACTTTATACATATAAATACTTAATTTATTTAGAAAAAAAAAGAAAGATTTTTCTTGACATTGATATATTGTTATATTAATAAATGGTGGTGATAATAAAAGTGCAATATAGATGGTAAGATAGTGTTTCGAATTAACGAGTCAAATGGTTGTTTGTTGCAGAGTCATGATCCAAAGTTTTAACTACGCTGACAACCTTCACTTGTGCACATCAACCATCAACATTGCAAACACGAACAGTGTATAGCGGGCAAAATGTAGCCTACACCAAACATTATTATTTATTTAAATTGAATACTACCTAGTGATGATGTTAATTTTTGGTTGTGTCTGTCTGGCACCCCCTTCTTCCCAATCTGGTGTTCTGTACCACCCAGTGAATCATTGTTGCATCCTACAGGCGGTGCATTGTCTCCCGAGGAACAATATGGGGTGTTGCAAGGTTTTTCGTGGCCCTCCCGCACGCATGCGCGCAAGCCGCAATAGCAAACACCATGACCTTATGCTAATAGCAGGGGTCGCTCACGATGACTAATGGGAACCTACCTGAAGAAAAAATTATTTAAGAAAAATTAAATAAATCAAAATAATGGAGGTTTTTCATCAATTATTGAATAAAAACTAACATGTACGCATTATATTATTAAGTTTTATTTTTCGTAAATATTCACTTAATAACAATTCAAACAACTTTTTATTTTAAAAACCACCACTTCTTAGTAACCGTTCTGGCTATACGCATACATACGAATTACTCTTGTTTGGTAGAGATGAGGAAAATGTTGCCGAATTTGTATGGAGGAAGAATAAGAAGCTTGTTAGTAATAATCACCCTCAGAATATCCAGCCAAAATTTAAACCTCAACATCCCTTTCAACGGAAAGCCAGATAAGCTTGACATTCATAACGCGTTCCCATCTATGCGGGAAAATCACTTAAAGAAAGAAAAAAGTTTCAACGCTGAAATGATTTAATCAGATAAACGTTGTTATAATAACAATAGTTGGTTTTTATTATTACTTTCAACACAATGGTTATTAATCGATGGGGAAGAGATGAGAAGGGTAGTTTAGAGGAAGCGTACTCACATTAGCATGGACAAGCAACGGTAAAACTACACTTATAAATCACATGTATGCATCATGCCAAGATATACATTAATTTGTAGATGAGAATGAATCATCTTATGAGTGAACCAATGACGAATTATCATCATCATTATTATGGTTGGTATAATTTTTAATATCATAGATATTAATTTAAAATAACAATTATAACTAAACAAGATCATTTAAAGAACTTTACGTTTTATTAACCTTAATAGAAAGCAACCTTTGCTTTATAGTCGGTGGGCTATAGACATGGTTTTTTGGGAAATATTGTGTAGATAAGAGTGACCAACATTAATTGCACGCTCTCTCTGTCTATTTTACACCTGTATTATGATTGGAACTCTACGTCAAAAGCTGAAAATGAAAAACACACGGATTGACTCATGCATTTTTGACTATCATGTAACTTTTACAGCTGTTATATATGACCCAACATCTTGCTTATCGACTACAAGTAATTTTCAGGCCAAATGTATACATTTAAGTAAAATGTAAATTATGTTCTATGTTACAGCTTAACCAATAGTATCAGTTTGTTTGGCAAAACCTTTTTAGAAAACTTCAATATATTTTGATGTGGTCAATATTGTAGCATTTTACTCTATTATTAATGTTATTTTAAAGGTATTGATCATATAAATCAAAAGTGACAGCCTTAGTTCACATGACTTAACGTATGAAAAAATAAAAGTAGATCTCGTAATATTTTTAGTTGACAAATAAAAAAAATTGACTGTATCTTTACACCTATAGTTGACACCCTATAAAAAGCTTTAGCTGACAGTTCTAAACATTACTAGATTTTGTTTCTTAGTTTCATGCACCAAGTCTTTTATCAAAGTTGGCTACTCTAACATTAGTCTTTATATTCTTTGTGAGGATCTTTCGATAGAGAGCTGGTTCGTTTCTTAAACTTATTTAAGCGTTATCTTGTGTAGAAGAAGTTACTTTACATTTAAGTAAAATTATTTTTGTGAACCACCTTATAAGCTTTAAGTTCTCTATCTAATAAGGGATGTGGTTATACTCTTTTGTCATTTTAAAGGAAAGTTAAGGTCATGTTGACTTATTATGTCCTCTGATTCACTTTGGAAGCTATTTAACTTTGTCACTGGGGTTAAGTGTCATTCATTTGGAGAGACGTGACAAATAAGTAACACGTGCCGGAGGGTTTTTGGCTTTCATCTTAAACAATTTAATTTCTGCTTTTCTTAATTATTCATTATTATTTATTCCTCGTCATGACAAATTTATGCTCTTAAAACTTTTTTATTTTCTGTATTTTTTAATTTCTTCTATTAATTTAAAGTTTTTGTTTATGTTTCAGACGATAATGATTCCTTTGGTATCAACTAATCTTTACACCTTAATAATAATAAATATATTAAAATAATAGTCACTTAAGCGATAAAGGCACTTGGGTGTGTGAACAATGCCTCAAATTAGTGTTGCAAACAAGTTTTTTGATTCGAAAGTGACTTTGTTCCATTAAGCATCACATGTTTCCTACCCATGTCTGAGGCTACTTTTAGAAATTATTTCTTTCTGTAGTTTGCTCTCTCTTTCCTTTTCTTGAACAAATATTGCGCCGAGGTCAAAAGTAGAGACACACCTATTACATCCACGGGTTTTATTCTTATTTCTTTCCCCACTCAAAATACACAGGTGTCTCACCCCTCTTCCCTCAGTCACATCCTGATTCTATCATCTTCAGGTCACACCAAGGAGAAGAGTAAGGCGTGTGTCTTGCTTGGTGCATTGCAGATAGGAGTGTTACGTGCACGTCACTTCATTTGTTTTATGCTGTCGTCATTTGTTATTCAACCATTTTATACGCGGAGAAGACCCACATTAAAGCACTCAACACAATGTGTACGGTGTTTCCTTCTGAGGTGAAATAAGAGTGGGCGGCTCTCACCCCTCATTATAACGGTTTTGCAATGAATGAATAATTTGGTTGAGATTATTGTTAACACTTGTGCGATACTTATTCTTTACCGTTACTCCATAAACACAACGCTTAGACTTTCGACTCATATGTTCGTTCCTGAACGGCATTGATTTAAATGTTAACTACTTGTTTCTTGTTTTCTATTTTGAATATAAGCATAGTTTCATAGTGTGCTCATTTATTTACATTCTCCCAAGAGGATTTATATAGGACTTATTTTGTAAATAATCCCAATATCCTGAGATTCAGATGACTCTCCTCAACAATAAAATACCACCTAAAAAGATCAAATTATTATTTGTGATGAAACCATTTCTTTTTAATGGTTATAAATAAATTGTTTCCCTTTTATATCTGGTAAACTCTGAACAAAGGTTAAACATATTAATATTAGAAACAATTTCTTGACTTGGCGCAGCATAAAAAGAATGCTCTTCTGTGTCATCCAGTTTATTCATAGTCACTAAGTACTAGAAAGAGAACAAATTAATGCTATCGATGTATCCAAAATTATAATGTTGATGTGTTAATTTAGTTTATTCAAGTACGTTTATATCTTAACCATTATAAAATCAGGTTATAATAGGGCATGATCAAGTATTTTCAATTCTCCATTCACTCTCACATATCGACTACAGCGCTTGCTGATTGAATGCAGAACTGTCACGATCGTCGAGGTTCCTCGGTCTACTGTAGACAAGACATGTTTATATTTCAATATTTTAATCAAAGCATCTACTAATAAAAGTTCTGCCCCTGGAATTTTTGCTGAAAATTTTTATCTCAACTAGGGCCATATATATATATAGTCGAGACTTGGAGGTTAGCTAATCCCCCGTTCAACCTAAACTGCTTGATATTCGTACATTCTAGGATTCGTTGACTCCCGAGACTAGATTATAAATACTTCTCTAAGGCTTCTGACCCACCTTGGTGGTGTAGTTAGCTAACGCATTGGTTTCGTGTTAAGGTAGACTGCCGAGGACGGGAAGACTGAGGTTCAAATCTCAGTCAGGTGACCCGGCGTTGTTTTTCCTAAATGGTTTTCAACTCTCCCTCCTAGAAATGGGGGTTCACTTCTTCTAAATTCAACCTTCCCAATTCCTAATCCATTAGCGTAATTAGTACTTAAGCGCATAACCTGAACGGTTAGAAAGACGGGGTGCTATAATTGTAATCTAAGGCCGCCTTCAGACGATATTTCTCGCCGTGCTTAGAAATAGCCCTGGGTGTTAATGGATGACTTCACACGCAACAAATCACGCCGTGTACGTCTCTAAGCCGCAGAAGGCTGCCCTTGTCACCACGGTGTGAGATGCACACGGAGCTAAACATGCGTGTTCAGACTTGCCGACTTTCCTGAGTCCAGTGGACAGAGCCGCCATAGCTCAGTACCACATGGGAAATGAGATAGACAGTGTCACAGAAGTGTCGTACTTTTTTATTATATTCTACTTGAGGAATAGAGGACTAAGTCAGCACAGAAAAACTGGCACTTGCCATCAGTGGGGGAGGAGAGGTCAGGGATGGCATTGCTTCCCTCCGAAAAGAAATCGGCCCTCCCTGGAATGTATTCCTACCTCCCCCCACCACCACTCAGAAATATTTCAAATACTCTGATTTTATCGTTTATGAAACTGAATGATGACTTCTAAATGCATTCAATTTTCAAAAATTTGCTCTTCAAATAGCTTCAAGAGGATTTAAAACGGCTTTAAAAGCAGATGAGGAGCATTCTAAATTACTTTTAGAGCCATCCAAATTTCAAAAATTTCTAGAATTGACATCTTTAAATAGCTTCAAAGGGAATCTTATTTTATTTTATTTAAGTTGAAGACCAGGCCTACTAAAAATAACTTCTAGAAGCATTCAATTTTCAAACATTTCTGGGGAAGAATCCTCCAAATTTTCTTATAAAAATAATCTAAGTTTCAAAAATTGAGGAGCAGGACCACTATAAATATTTTTAGGAGCATCCAATTTTCATACATTTATTGTGGTGCAGGATAGAGCGGAGGGGGGGAAAGCAAGTTACAAATAAACCTTTCTTTTTTAATTTTTTGCATGCCCCACCAACACAAATAATATTCCGCCATCACTGATAGATATTCTAAAGTAGTTGAAAGAACTTTATCTCATCCTTTCTTAAATCTTGATACAAAGTGGTCTCTGGAGAGTTAGTCGATGAACCCCCTTCTCTACACGTGAACACTTTTTACTTTTTTCATACAAACAGTACAGACACAACCATTTTCTTGGAAACTTGAAAGTAGCGTGTAGAGGAAAATGGCACACACTGAAAAGTCGTATCGTCTGAAAGCGACCTAAATCCGGGTTTACACGCTCTAACATTTTGCTCAAACGAGATCGCGCAAATCAGTTTGTGCAGATTGATTTACACAAACCTATATCCGTTTACACGTTCAGTTACATTTGTGCAAACTTTTACTTGCTTCAGTAATTTCTAGTTTCATCTTATAGAAGGTTGCTTATCAGTTGAAGCAAGCTTTAACTAGATTAAAAGTTCATCCAAAACAAATTAATGAAAAAGAGTTAATTTAATCATCATTTATCAGTTTGTGTTGTGTAAAGAAGAAACTAAGACAATCTAAGAAAAGTCGAAGGTGGACCAAATCTTGGTTGCTAGAAATAGAATAATTTTCACATACTAGCTTAATTAGTGAATTGCAGAATGAGCCAAATAATTTTTTTAACTATTTGAATAAGGACTAAGAAAATTATCTACATACCTTCCGTCTCAGCTGCTGTGCGATATATCTCCTGTTAGTGTATGCGCCACGCGCAAACTAACATAACCCATCTACACGCCCAGTATTTGCACTAATCTCAACTAGAAAATTAAAAAAGTCCAGATTTAGCTCAAACCTTTTGTTTTTAGCTTGCGCAAACAACAAACTATAATGATACAAATGTTTGCACAAGCCACTAATTTGTGAAAATTGATTGAGCGTATAGACCCAGCATAAGAGTCCAAACATCATTCGGGAATCACTATTGACACGTTTTGCTTGTGTTAAATAAAAAAAGAGTAAGACGGAATGCTCGAATCCTTTAGTATTTGAGAGACTCGACATTCAAAAGAAATAAAAACTCGAGTTCAATTCTAAAAGCATTGATTTAAAATCACAGCTTTATGTGATCGGTAGAACCAAGTATACAGACTTGAGTAATTGAAAAACAAGAAACTTTTTTTTAGCACTGCGTCTTACTACCCGTTTAGGTTTTACGCCTATGTACTAATTACACTAATGTGTTAGGGATTGGGAAGGTTTAATTGAGTAGAAGTGCACCCGCATTGTCATGTAAATAGATTGAAAAACCGTTTAGGAAAAGCCAGCTCCAGTGCACCAGGCTGGGATTGAACCCTATCTCCCTGTATTTGGCAGTCTAGTCGAATACGAGAGTGGCGCGTTAGACCATGCGGCCATCAAAACGGTTAGCTTTTTTTTCTTTTAGTCTAAAAATAATTAAAAAGACACAAAAAAAACTGTTAGAAAATCTTAAAAATAAACTTTATCATTAGTTGCTATTTAAAAAGTAATTAATATGACAGACAGATAAATCAATATTAATTTAGTGTCATTACACAAGGAATTTGTGAGCTATACAAATTCACAAACAAAGTTTAATTTTATTTTCAATTTCTTTTTTAACTTTACAAAATTTGAACATAATTAAAGCTTAAAGTATTTTAAGATTCTGTTCGAAATCCTAAACTATTTTGTATAAAGTATATCCACCAAAAATACAAAAAAAAATGTACTCGAAATACTTCTAAGAAGACAAAATAAAAAGCTTTGGGTAGTAAGTTATTTATAAAAGCATGAATACTAAGTCTCAAAATACGGCCAGGAAGAAAGAACTGAGTTTAATTTTGAAAATGACTACATTAAAAAAGGTGTTACTATTCGGAGATGCTCTAGCATGTTCTTATGTTCCACATTTATGATGCACAAGCTTTACTACCTGCACATATGTTTTCATTTTTTTAAATAAAAAATAAAATACTTCAAACATAAATATGTACTAAACACAGCTTTGAGGTACTTGAAATAATCCTCCTTCAAAATCCCATATTGTCAAATTGTTTCTTTATACCTGTTGTAAAGAATGGGACCATCTTTATGGTTAAAGAGCTGAGAGTGTTTGACAAACGTGACTGGTCAACATTTTCATCTTTTGTTACTAACTCACAAATCTTCACGAGTGTGGACTTGCTTCACCCCCTCAACTGATCTCAGAAAGTTCGTCCAACCCTTCAAGAAATATAACGACCCTATATAATTTTTATTCATGGACGTCGCCTGGAATACATGGTAGGCTGTACAGCCGGTCTCGAAAACGATAGGCCTTCATGGCAAAAGTTTTATATAACTCATATATTTGAACATAAGGGTTATAAAAGGCTTAATTTCAAGGAGTATAGGGGGTTGTTTAGATGATAAGGGTAGTTAAACTAAAAGGAGGTGTGCTCAAGTTAGCAAGAGGAAGGGCTTAGACACACACAGTGATAATCACACATGGTAAGGCTCTATGATACGCCTAAAACTAAAATATTATTTCAAATTCTGGCCTTAAAGCTATAGTAGGATTCTAGTCGAAGGGACTTTTTAGAAAATATAAACTTTTTTGCAGTCAACATTGATATCATTTTATTTTATAACTAGTGCTATTTTATCTAAATTGATATTATATTTCTAAAGGGACAGATGTATATCACTTGACTTGACTTGACATATGAATAAATTAAATTAGTTTTAGTACATTATGTAACTATCAGATACGGTCGGTCCTTCATACCAGCATCATATTATAGGTGTTAATTACAACTGTCCAATTTTGGTAGGTTTTCATTCTATATCTTAGTTTGTAGTTTATACAGTTGTATGCTGACCTCATGGGATCCTGAATTTAGTAAGTGCAAGCTGAAAATACAAAATGTTCTTTAGCCGTGTAAAACAATACATGTCCAACATTTTCTCTCTTCCTACGAATGTTTAGTCTTCTTCCTGGCCATACATACCTACAATTTACCAATTTATACCAAATTTGACATTTTAAGGGGTCCGGTGTAGAATGTTTACAAACACAAACGAAATTGTAACTAACCTAATTAACGCCGATAAACACGGGACACGTCACCCGCCTAGAGGCTTAGCAATGTTTTAAGGAGAGCCACCAAACTTCAGATAAGGAACGTTCTTTTATTAATATTTCATTTAGAGTATAATATCTTCTTTCAGCTATTTTTTGTCTACACTTCTTTAGTAACATTATGGATTCTATATACAAACAACTTATATACCTAATTCATTTCGACTATAAAGTTCTGCTTGGCAACATATTTGTGATTACATGAATTTATACGCCTGTTTACAATATTGCTAAATCCTCCCTTTAACGCAGATGTTAATCTCTTATTATAATCAACTTATTGACCTATGATCTATGTTATGTTAGATTTTGAAATTCTTTTTAAAATTCAATTTTAATATGTCCATATGTAATTAATTTGAACATGTTTGGCATATAACTTTCTCGTCGTTTATCTCCAAGGTGTGTTTTACAATCTAATTAACTGCCTAGATCAATTCACTGTCAATCACCTTTAATTTTTCCTTAAATTAAATACAATTGTATTCATACTTGTCACAACTTTTTATCAATTTTAGTGTAATTGTCATTCATGTGGTTTGTTTATTTATTCTCTATCATTTATGACGAGTCCCTGACAATTTCATATGCTAATTGTTAACTTTTTAATATATTAGGACTGTGTCAATCCTCCTAATTGTATAACCATTTTGCTCTTTAACATTTTGAATATATTTTATGGTATTATTAGGGAAGTGGGTATATAAGTTAATAGATTTTTTCTGACTTAAGGTTTCTATCGTTAATAAATATTGTTTGTTATCTTCTTCTTCTTCTATTTCTTCTTATAATAAATTAACTCCTTTACTCACTTTTAATGTTTCATTGACTAGAGGTTTAACAATCATTCTACTGTTTTACAAGTTCCTTGCAAATCTCATCTTGTTATTCTCCTTACTAGTAGTGAAAATGAATATAGCTAAAATGAATACATATTGTTTAATTTCTAAAGCTTTCCACAAAAATAACAACAAAAACTCTCCCTGAAAATAAATAAACGTAATTATAAAAGGCTGTAACTATTCTGAGATAGTATGAGTGCTTTGATTTTTATCGATTTTCTAAAAATAAACTTCATCAATAATGTTATCATCTATGAGGTTTTTTTTTCTAAATTTAATTGTGAACAGTACATGGAACAATGCTTGCTTGTGATTAATCTATTTGCGGATTTTTATTTATTTTATATGCTCCAGCAGAATATATTACTCTAAAGTTTTAATTAATTTGAGTTATTTAATAATTTTAAAATAAGCTAGAATGTATTATTTACTTTATAATTGCTTTACAAACTATCTTCAGTCACATACCCCTTCTATTTATTCATAAAAAAAGAACTGCCATTTTGTAAAGTATAAATGGTTTTTCCAAACTTTAGTACAGATTTAGTGGTAAGTTTATCCAAGATATGCAATAGAGAAAAAGATGCTGGTAAAAAGTCAAGTAATTCTTGTTAAAATATGTATTCAGTTGTTTATCAGATTTACTATTATCAAACAATATGTATCGTAATCAAAACTTAGCGGTGCGTTGCGTGCCCCCCTAAATTCTTCAGGAAAACCTAAGGGTACGTGTACCACACTTTGGGAAACACTGTTCTAGTTATTATCCATATATACCAATGACATGAGCCCTCCAAAGTGAGTGAGCAAGTTGGGTTATGGCGAGCTATATAATAAAGAGATGTATTATTATCAAAGGTTTGGGAAATTGACGAGGAAAAGAATCAGCATTTGAAACCTCATTTCTCGGTTAGTAGCCCACTAAACATATCTTTCGACCAATGACCAGTTTAATATAATTTGTTAGGAGCACATCTCTGCACCTGATCAGACGAGTGTGTGGGTCCAGAAGTCGCTGGGAGGCGCATAAAGGACAAACAAGTGGCTGGGAACTACTCCAAAGCCAGGCAGGTAAGGTACTTGTAGTGTTTACTGTCACGGTCTGTTTGCACGGCAAGGTCAAGGTAGACCACCATCACTAAAACAATACCTCAGCTGCTCTGCCTGACTCCTGACATCTGAGATCTCCAGCAACACGAGGAGAACAACCTATACTGGGAGGCTACCTCTGAAACATTAAGATGGTGGATTGATCATGACGTCATATACGTGTCGTAACTTATTTCACACAATATGACATGAACTACATGGTAATGATGACGTTGCACACTGAATATCGTCGCTCGAGCCAAAGTGATAAAGGAGGGAATGTAACATAATAAACTTGTTACCAGCTAACCCTCACAATATGGCTGGAGGCATATGATAATCTTGTTAGGTTGTCAACACTTGAGGTTGGTTCGCAGCATCTCTCCGTTGGTCCCGCTTAAGTGCCCAACTCTTCAGCTCTGCGTACGACTGGCAGCCTAGATCCTCCACCAGCTGTCCTCTGTAGTTCAACCTAAGTCTTCCATTAATTATGACATCACAAATGAAATGTTGTCAGTTGAGAAGAGAAAATAGAAGAAAAAAGTCGTAATTTGGTTGCCATTTCGCCCCCAAAAGACGGCATGGAGCGCAAAGAAGTAATGTCGCCACACACTAAATATCGTTTGTTTCAGCTAAGAAGAATCAGGAAGAAGCATGACGTTCTAAACGTGTTCTACAGTTAGCCCAAAAAAGATGATCGTGATGACGTCACACACGAAATATCGTGTGAGGATAGCTTCCAAGAGAGATATATGAATGCGCATGCGTGAATAACGAACAAAAAACTCTATGATACACTCATACGAGTATCACGTTCATGGACGTGGCACAATTAAACCTTGTAAGCGATCTGGGCTTGGATTCACTAACGGAAGCAAATAGTTTCGCCGGTGCATGTTTGAAAGATGTGCTCAAATCCCTATTCACTAAAAGGAGCAGGCGCAATCTGAGAGCAAAGTTGTGCATTTTATTTGCCACCACTCAAGAGTAGGCGTTACAAATAAATCGTGATTGTCACTTCAATCAATTTAAATGTAGGCATATTATTGTTATGGCTTGAAATACAATAATTAGTTAACTATATTCCAATTAATAATAAATAAATAAAAATAACATACGTATGTCAAGCACAAAATTTGTTTCAATTTAGATAGTGGTAACAAAGCAATTACTTACCTTTTACTGTTGAATTTTTACATTCAAACAAAGCTATGGCATTTCTTTCATTATTACTAAACAAAACTACGAAATGTGTAATCTTTGTCTAGAGCTAAAGAAGTTTGTATTCCTCCAAGTCCAATGACATCTTGTCACTAAATATGGCGATTAGAATAGCTTTAAAATAAGTTTTAAAGTTTCTCTAAATGTTTTATTAATAGAGTTTAAGCTTTAAACTAATACTATTAATAAATACAAAATAATGTAATAATATGATCTTTGTGAAGCACTCTGAAAGAGGCCGCTTCTAATTTTATTGCTAGTTTACAAGGAAATATTTAGAAATCTTTGTATTTGCTGTCATTTCATTAGAGATTTAAAATAAAGTAGCCTTGTCTTTGAAATTAAATTCTTCGCAAGGAATGGTTGAAAAGAGCACAGTTGATGACGTGTATGGTGACGTCACCATAATATTGCCACCAATTTTCTCCTTGTTTCGTGAAAACGAAAATGGAGCAAATAATAAAACGTATCTTGGGGACTATCTTGGATGCAAAGTTGCGCCATTTCTAGACTTGCGCCGGAGCAGAATTGCACTCGTTAGTGAATCCAGGCCTGGTGTTGATTTCTTAAATTTATAAAAAACAATCTGACTTATTCCAACCTTGTGAATAAAAATTAAATAGTACTGATCTCACTAAATTACACGCATGCGCACTAGCCAGCTTCATACATTTCGAAAACCTAGTATTAGTTTGTTGCAAATCTAGCCATTTTGTGAAAGAGATTTTTCATTGTTTATTTTATCACAAAGTTGGTGGCCAGGCGGTCTAGGGGTAAGGTGTCAGACCTCTGTGTTGGGGGTCCATGGTTCAATCCTTTGTCCCGGCACAGATTTATTCTAAATGCCAAACCCTTTCTTCACCTCTGACAAGACGTGTATTTCGAAAAATAAAATTCAATTTTAAGTTTCAGTTTCCTTAATAACATGATGTGGGGTACTCAAGCACAGAGTTTTAATTACCTGAGAATGATGCAGATGTTGCATCAAAACATGTCAAAATAACTGTGCAGCATTTGCAGCCAGGAATCAAGGAACAGGGAACTATAGCCAAGAAATAAATTCAATTTTTATTTTTCAAATATAATTTTTTTTCTATAAATTCTCAAGAATAATATATTATATTCAATTTATGCATGGTCACATCATCCTTTGGTTTTAAAACCTAGTTTTAAGTGTATATTATGACTCAAATGTCTATTATTCTAAAATGTACCTAATTTTTCGGTGGTTTTTATAACTTCAACAGATTTCTCAATTAAATTGTAACGTATCTTGTAATTAATATTAACAAATCTTATACAAACATCTCTTAAATATTGTGTTTATATACTTTATGTATATTACATACATAGGGTTCTTTCCACGTCAATCTAATACAACTTTTCCAACTAAATTCCCTTAAAATGAAATTTTATATTTCTAAATATTCTTAAACATACCTTACTAAGCAATTCAAATGTTCTTCAAAAATTCGTATATTAATAACAATTTGTGAATGTGTGGAATGCCAGGCCTCCACTGTGGTTCGGATTCCACGTTAAATTGTAGGTCCTCCATTTCATCTCACAATAACCCTAAGCGTAAGTGCGTATAATCAGAACCGGTAGTAAGAAGCGAGGTTAATAATAATAATAATAATAGTAATAATAATAATAATAATAATAATAATAATAATAATAATAATAATAATCACAAAATTGACGTCAAAACTATAGAGACAACCATTGTATTGCCTAGCTTTTGCTTAAAGCGATTCACCAAGGCTTTGCGACAAGTTGCTTATCTAGTAAATTGTAACCAAGTGACACTTAAGAGTTGCTATGACGACGTGTGACGTCACATGAGGAAGAGAAGGTTCATACACTGTGTTATACTTTAGTATAGCGAGCGTGGTTAGTCCTTTATTATCTATCCCATTTAAGTTCAATATTACTTGACCAAACTGACAGGAACTGAATCATCTTTCATAATGTTTATATACACATCATGAGATCCTTATTAGGATTTTCTTATGGAGATAAATTGTGTATAGCATTTAATACAAATATACTATTACTATTG
The DNA here is from genome assembly GCA_039000515.1 of Timema cristinae. Taxonomy (NCBI): domain Eukaryota; kingdom Metazoa; phylum Arthropoda; class Insecta; order Phasmatodea; family Timematidae; genus Timema; species Timema cristinae. The sequence continues at coordinate 3,477,467 of JBCFYV010000012.1, forward strand.
CTATTGATATTTAGCATTCAATTTATGAACCAAATGATTATATCAAATCATGACTCAACTGAATTAATTTTAGAATGGTATTGGTGGTTACGTGGTCAAAGGAGTTTGAATATTTCCTTTCATAATAACACTTCCTTCTCCCTACCCCATGAGTGTAAACCTGCAGAAAGCCCGAAAAATATATACAATTGGAAGATTTGAGACACTAATAAACGCTCTCATGTGGTGATTTCTTTAAAAGAAACAATAATAAAGTGTTGGTGTTATAAGACAAAAAATAATTGTTCGGTGAAAGCGCGACTTTTTTCTATTTCCCATGTCCTCCCGCTCACCACGAAAGAAGGTGGCGCAGGCGCACAAGAGTGAAAGAGCCATAAACAGCGTGTGTATTCAAACCACGCCTTTTATGGCTTAATATAAGTCGTAAATTAGCCGTGTTGATATACGACGGCGCAGTAAAAACAGTTTGATGCTGGTTGAATGTGACAAGCAAGAGGCCCCCACAGGAACCCCTAATATATAGTATTACTTCACAGTGTTGGCCTTTTTTTATTTCAAAATACCATTTACGGGCGCGCTGAGCCGGGATACAGTCGACAAGTAATTCAAGATTTATCGCCAGGACATGGCCACAAAATGCCGGGGTACCTCAAGGTATCGCGGTAAAATAAAAAGTTAGTGGAATATTGAAACAAAGTGAAGAGAGTTTATTTCCAGACTCGTACGTTTGTTTAAAGTTACATAACTTGTGTTTAAATTGTTTTATTATTTGGAGGAGTTGGTTATAAGCTCCGTTAGTGCATATACAGTTAATTCTGGAATATCTCACAGCCTAACTGTTTCCACACTCCAGGAATATCTCACAGTCTACTATCTACCTACTGTCTACTATCAAAAACTAGAAATCCCTCGCAGTATGTCTACTATCACACTCCAGTAATCCTTCGCAGACTTTCTACTACCACACTCCAGGAATCCTTCACAGAGTGTCTTCTATCACACTCCAGGAATATCTCGCAGTCTGTCTACTATCACACTCCATAAATCCTTCGCAGTCTGTCTACTATCTCACTCCAGAAACCCTTCGCAGTCTCTCTACTATCACACTCCAGAAATCCTGGCAGACTTTCTACTATCACACTCCATGAATCCTTCACAGACTGTCTTCTATCACACTCCAGGAATATCTCGCAGTCTGTCTACTATCACACTACAGAAATTCTTCGCAGTCTGTCTACTATCACACTCCGGAAATTCTTCGCAGTCTATCTACTATCACACTCCGGAAATTCTTCACAGTATGTCTACTACCACACTCCAGAAATCCTTTGCAGTCTATCTACTATTACAATCCAGAAATCCCTCGCAGTCTGTCTACTATTACACTCCAGAAATCCCTCGCAGATTGTCTACTATCACACTCCAGAAATCCCTCGCAGACTGTCAACTATCACACTCCAGAAATCCCTCGCAGTATGTCTACTATCACACTCCAGATATCCTTCGAAGACTGTCTACTATCACACTCCAGGAATATCTCGCAGTTGACTACTATACACACTCCAGAAATCCTTCGCAGTCTGTCTACTATCACACTCCAGAAATCTTTCGCAGATTGTCTACTATCACACTCCAGGAATATCTCGCAGTCTGTCTACTATCACACTCCAGAAATACCTCGCAGTATGTCTACTATCACACTCCAGAAATCCCTCGCAGACTGTCTACTATCACACTCCAGAAATACCTCGCAGTATGTCTACTAACACACTCCAGAAATCCTTCGCAGTCTGTCTACTATCACACTCCAGAAGTCCCTCGCAGACTGTCTACTATCACACTCCAGAAATCCCTCGCAGACTGTCTACTAGCACACTCCAGAAATCCCTCGCAAACTGTCTACTATCACACTCCAGAAATACCTCGCAGTATGTCTACTATCACACTCCAGAAATCCTTCGCAGTCTGTCTACTATTACACTCCAGAAGTCCCTCGCATACTGTCTACTATCACACTCCAGAAATCCCTCGCAGACTGTCTACTATCACACTCCAGAAATCCCTCGCAGACTGTCTACTATCACACTCCAGAAATCCCTCGCAGACTGTCTACTATCACACTCCAGTAATGCCTCGCAGTATGTCTACTATCACACTCCAGAAATCCTTCGCAGTATGTCTACTATCACACTCCAGAAATACCTCGCAGACTGTCTATTATTACACTCCAGAAATACCTCGCAGTATGTCTACTACCACACTCCAGAAATCCCTTGCAGTCTGTCTACTACCACACTCCAGAAATCCTTCGCAGTATGTCTACTATCACACTCCAGAAATCCCTCGCAGACTGTCTACTATCACACTCCAGAAATCCCTCGCAGACTGTCTACTATCACACTCCAGAAATACCTCGCAGACTGTCTACTATTACACTCCAGAAATACCTCGCAGTATGTCTACTACCACACTCAAGAAATCCCTCGCAGTCTGTCTACTACCACACTCCAGAAATCCTTCACAGCCTGTCTACTATCACACTCCAGAAATACCTCGCAGATTGTCTACTATCACACTCCAGAAATCCCTCGCAGACTGTCTACTATCACACTCCAGAAATACCTCGCAGTCTGTCTACTACCACACTCCTGAAATCCCTCGCAGTCTGTCTACTATCACACTCCAGAAATCTCTCACAGACTGTCTACTATCACACTCCAGAAATCCCTCGCAGACTGTCTACTATCACACTCCAGTAATGCCTCGCAGTATGTCTACTATCACACTCCAGAAATCCTTCGCAGTATGTCTACTATCACACTCCAGAAATACCTCGCAGACTGTCTACTAATACACTCCAGAAATACCTCGCAGTATGTCTACTACCACACTCCAGAAATCCCTTGCAGTCTGTCTACTACCACACTCCAGAAATCCTTCGCAGTATGTCTACTATCACAATCCAGAAAATACCTCGCAGACTGTCTACTATCACACTCCAGAAATCCCTCGCAGACTGTCTACTATCACACTCCAGAAATACCTCGCAGAACTGTCTACTATTACACTCCAGAAATACCTCGCAGTATGTCTACTACCACACTCAAGAAATCCCTCGCAGTATGTCTACTACCACACTCCAGAAATCCTTCGCAGTCTGTCTACTATCACACTCCAGAAATACCTCGCAGTATGTCTACTATCACACTCCAGAAATCCCTCGCAGACTGTCTACTATCACACTCCAGAAAACCTTCACAGTCTGTCTACTACCACACTCCAGAAATCCTTCGCAGTCTGTCTACTATCACACTCCAGAAGTCCCTCGCAGACTGTCTACTATCACACTCCAGAAATACTTGCAGTATGTCTACTACCACACTCCAGAAATCCTTCGCAGTCTGTCTACTATCACACTCCAGAAATACCTCGCAGTATGTCTACTACCACACCAGAAATCCCTCACAGACTGTCTACTACCACACTCCAGAAATCCTTCGCAGTCTGTCTACTATCACACTCCAGAAATACCTCGCAGACTGTCTACTATTACACTCCAGAAATACCTCGCAGTATGTCTACTATCACACTCCAGAAATCCTTCGCAGTATGTCTACTATCACACTCCAGAAATCCTTCGCAGTATGTCTACTACCACATTCCAGAAATCCTTCGCAGTATGTCTACTACCACACTCCAGAAATCCTTCGCAGTCTGTTACTATCACACTCCAGAAATACCTCGCAGTATGTCTACTACCACACTCCAGAAATCCCTCACAGACTGTCTACTACCACACTCCAGAAATCCTTCGCAGTCTGTCTACTATCACACTCCAGAAATACCTCGCAGACTGTCTACTATTACACTCCAGAAATACCTCGCAGTATGTCTACTATCACACTCCAGAAATCCTTCGCAGACTGTCTACTATTACACTACAGAAATCCCTCGCAGTATGTATACTATCACACTCCAGAAATACCTCGAAGTATGTCTATTACCACACTCCAGAAATCCTTCGAAGTCTGTCTTACATCACACTCCAGAAATCCCTCGCAATATGTCTACTACCACACTCCAGAAATCCTTCGCAGTCTGTCTACTATCACACTCAAGAAATCCCTCGCAGACTGTCTACTATTACACTCCAAAAATCCCTCGCAGTTTGTCTACTATTACACTCCAGAAATCCCTCGCAGATTGTCTACTATCACACTCCAGAAATCCCTCGCAGACTGTCTACTATCACACTCCAGAAATTCCTCACAGACTGTCTACTATCACACTCCAGAAATACCTCGCAGTATGTCTACTATCACACTCCAGAAATCCCTCGCAGACTGTCTACTATTACACTCCAGAAATCCCTCGCAGTATGTCTACTACCACACTCCAGAAATCCTTCGCAGACTGTCTACTATCACACTCCAGAAATACCTCGCAGTATGTCTACTACCACACTCCAGAAATACCTCACAGTATGTCTACTATCACACTCCAGAAATCCCTCGCAGTATGTCTATTATCGCACTCCAGAAATCCCTCGCAGATTGTCTACTATCACACTCCAGAAATCCTTCGCAGTCTGTCTACTATCACACTACAGAAATCCCTCGCAGTATGTCTACTACCACACACCAGAAATCCTTCGCAGTCTGTCTACTATCACACTCCAGAAATCCCTCGCAGACTGTCTACTATTACACTCCAGAAATCCCTCGCAGTCTGTCTACTATCACACTCAAGAAATCCCTCGCAGACTGTCTACTATCACACTACAGAAATACCTAGCAGACTGTCTACTATCACACTCCAGAAGTACCTCGAAGTATGTCTACTACCACACTCCAGAAATCCCTCGCAGACTGTCTACTATCACACTCCAGAAATCCCTCGCAGTATGTCTACTACCACACTCCAGAAATCCTTCGCAGTCTGTCTACTATCACAGTCCAGAAATCCCTCGCAGACTGTCTATTATTACACTCCAAAAATCCCTCGCAGTTTGTCTACTATTACACTCCAGAAATCCCTCGCAGATTGTCTACTATCACACTCCAGAAATCCCTCCAGACTGTCTACTATCACACTCCAGAAATACCTCGCAATATGTCTACTATCACACTCCAGAAATACCTCGCAGCCTGTCTACAATTACACTCCAGAAATCCCTCGCAGACTGTCTACTATCACACTCCAGAAATACCTCGCAGTCTTTCTAGTACCACACTCCAGAAATCCCTCGCAGTCTGTCTACTACCACACTCCAGAAATCCTTCGCAGTATGTCTACTATCACATTCCAGAAAACCCTCGCAGACTGTCTACTATCACACTCCAGAAATCCCTCGAAGATTGTCTACTATCACACTCCAGAAATCCCTCGCAGACTGTCTACTATCACACTCCAGAAATACCTCGCAGTCTGTCTACTACCACACTCCTGAAATCCCTCGCAGTCTGTCTACTATCACACTCCAGAAATCCCTCGCAGACTGTCTACTATCACACTCCAGAAATCCTTCGCTGACTGTCTTCTATCACACTCCAGGAATCCCTTACATACTTTACCTTCACACTCCATGAATCCCTCACATTCTTTACTTTCACACTCCAAGAATCCCTAGAAAAACTATTTACTCTCAAACACCAATTCAGCCTTTTGTGTTGTTTTAACTTTGCAATAAAGCTATTTACCATACTCTCTCTTTAAATAAGTGAAACTAAATCAAAATTATGGTAGCTATTTCGAAAAATCTACTTAAAAACTCATCGTTACCAATATTTGAAAATACAAAATTAATAGAATATTAGAAATACCACACACTCAGTATCTAGGAATGATAAAATAAATGGTACGATACATTTGCACAAAGTTTCTCATGCTTGAAATAAACTACCCTTAAATAAGTTTACTCGTAAAAACAGACACATCATCTTGTGAACTTAAAATAAACTCTCTATCTTCTCTATGCTCTATGTGTGTGACCTGGAGATGTGTCAGAATGTCTTTGCCTGAGGATTAAGGGAGTGGGTTCGTGATTGACGTTAGTCTTGGGTTTTCAAAGGTTTATTAACACTACCATTCTACTAAACTGTGATGTTAGAGTGAAGTTACAATGAAGACTTTAGTGGTGTGACTGAACGAGGTGGTATGAGGCTTTGCCTGGCGCTCCCCGTATGGACGTCCACCCTGGTTCCCTGGGCTCGAGCGGCAGCCCCGACTGGTACTTGGTGAACCCGATGACTTAACCCACGGGGCTTTGTGACCAGCAGCGTGACCTCCTAGCTACGATCTTCCATAATCAACTAGCCACCTGCTGTTTAAACCTGCGTTTGGCCTGGTTTACCCCTGTCTACACCTGTCTTTCGTGTCAGGGCTTCTAGTTTGCTTGTTAACTGAATCGTCATAACAAAACTCATACCTGTCGTTATGTCACTCACTACTCACGCTTTCCAGTTGAGGCCGTTGGTGACAGCTCCTTTTATATATATATATATATATATATATATATATATATATATATATATATATATATATATATATATATATATATATTACTGTGAATGTGCTGAATTCATCATGTCATTATTTTGTAAAATAACCAGTGAATGTATAAAATCACCTAAAGCGATGGTTTATTTAACAAATAATAGGATTTATCTAAATTTACTGAAGATTTTATAATCTCCCAATGCATTTTGGTGCAAGTATGAAACTTGAACTGTATTATCCGCATATACCGGTGATTTTATCAAATATATAGTGTACATATATGGATAAACATATAAAACATAGATCCAAACTAATTTAACTGACCTAGTATAGTCTAACCTAAGTTAAAATAAACTAGTCTAAGCTTGTTTATACTAACCTAACTTGCCTAAACTAACCTAATCATAAGATATATTATTATTGATCATGTAAAATATTTCCCCGATGTCAACTTTAAATATAATCGTTAAGGCTAATTAACTGTTTTTTTTTACAAAAATTAGTTATCAATTATAATTATGTTAAGTACTCAACCCGAAGGTTGGTTGGATCCTCAACAGTTCCACTGTCCGCTATAAAGCCTAGGCAGCACTGAAGAGGCATTTTAGTGAGATGAGGGCTGAGGTAGTTAAAATTTTTTTTTAGTAACACAAATATATATAATTAAATATAATGTAAAAAATGTAATAGATACCCATTTTGAACAAAATTGATAAAGCAATTTTGAAAAATATTTCAACTTTTTTAATCCAGCCGTAAGAGGACCACCTTTAAACGAATTGTGCCACTCCTCTCCCCTTAGAAAATATAGTCTTATTGCTCATGTCAAATACTCCCAAGATATAGCCTACTCCTACTATATAATTTAAATAAAATATTTATGAGACATTTTCAATATATTTTGTAGTTTCGAAAATCATTCATATCTAAACTAACATTTGACAAATTATTATTGATATTATTAACCTATAAATATTTTTATTATTACTACTATTATTAATATTGTTATTGTTATTATATGGGAGACAAATCGCTCTCGAGGTGATCACGTATCCATTTTAAACAAAATCGTTAGAGCAATTTAAAAAAAAAAACATCAGTAAACTACCAATTATTTGAGGGGCATAGTCAAATAAAGATCTAGGTATAGCCCAATACAATCTAAATGTCAAGTTTGAACAAAATCCATTTAACCGTTTTGAATCCGCGACCGGGGATGGACACACAGACAAACATGGGGACAAAGAGAATAGTAAAATCCACTTTTTTTGTTTCGTGTTGACATAAAACATGAAGATTCATCAAAATATTGGGATAAATTTTACCCTCGATTACAATACTTTATATTACTTTGATCAAGTAAACATTCACTTTTGTCATCATATGAGGTCAATTTTGCTATGCATCATAATAATTCATTTATTTCTACTATGTATCTATGTTAAATGTTACATGCCACTATCGCAGACTTGTAGCGGAGCAGTGTCCTACTGTAACACGAGCATTGTAATGTAACACGCTAGTCAGTGGGGTGTAGCGATCAACGGGCGGAGCAGTGTCCTACTGTAACACGAGCATTGTAATGTAACACGCTAGTCAGTTTGGTGTAGCGAGCAACGGGCGGAGCAGTGTCCTACTGTAACACGAGCATTGTAATGTAACACGCTAGTCAGTGGGGTGTAGCGATCAACGGGCGGAGCAGTGTCCTACTGTAACACGAGCATTGTAATGTAACACGCTAGTCAATGCATTGTAAAGTAACACGATAGTCAGTGCAGTGTAGTGAACAACGGGCGCAGCAGTGTCCTACTGTAACACGAGCACTGTAATGTAACACGCTAGTCAGTGCAGTGTAGCGAGCAACGGGCGGAGCAGTGTCCTACTGTAACACGAGCATTGTAATGTAACACGCTAGTCAGTGTGGTGTAGTGAACAACGGGCGCAGCAGTGTCCTACTGTAACACGAGCACTGTAATGTAATACGCTAGTCAGTGCAGTGTAGCGAGCAACGGGCGGAGCAGAGTCCTACTGTAACACGAGCATTGTAATGTAACACGCTAGTCAGTGTGGTGTAGTGAACAACGGGCGGAGCAGTGTCCTACTGTAACACGAGCATTGTAATGTAACACGCTAGTCAGTGCAGTGTAGCGAGCAACGGGCGGAGCAGTGTCCTACTGTAACACGAGCATTGTAATGTAACACGCTAGTCAGTGTGGTGTAGTGAGCAACGGGCGCAGAAGTGTCCTACTGTAACACGAGCATTGTAATGTAACACGCTAGTCAGTGGGGTGTAGTGAACAACGGGCGGAGCAGTGTCCTACTGTAACACGAGCATTGTAATGTAACACGCTAGTCAGTGGGGTGTAGCGATCAACGGGCGGAGCAGTGTCCTACTGTAACACGAGCATTGTAATGTAACACGCTAGTCAGTGGGGTGTAGTGAGCAACGGGTGCAGCAGTGTCCTACTGTAACACGAGCATTGTAATGTAACACGCTAGTCAGTGGGGTGTAGTGAACAACGGGCGGAGCAGTGTCCTACTGTAACACGAGCATTGTAATGTAACACGCTAGTCAGTGGGGTGTAGTGAACAACGGGCGGAGCAGTGTCCTACTGTAACACGAGCATTGTAATGTAACACGCTAGTCAGTGTGGTGTAGCGAGCAACGGGCGGAGCAGAGTCCTACTGTAACACGAGCACTGTAATGTAACACGCTAGTCAGTGCAGTGTAGCGAGCAACGGGCAGAGCAGTGTCCTACTATAACACGAGCATTGTAATGTAACACGCTAGTCAGTGCAGTGTAGCGAGCAACGGGCGCAGCAGTGTCCTACTGTAACACGAGCACTGTAATGTAACACGCTAGTCAGTGCAGTGTAGCGAGCAACGGGCAGAGCAGTGTCCTACTATAACACGAGCATTGTAATGTAACACGCTAGTCAGTGGGGTGTAGCGATCAACGGGCGAAGCAGTGTCCTACTGTAACACGAGCATTGTAATATAACACGCTAGTCAGTGCATTGTAAAGTAACACGATAGTCAGTGCAGTGTAGCGAGCAACGGGCGGAGCAGAGTCCTACTGTAACACGAGCATTGTAATGTAACACGCTAGTCAGTGGGGTGTAGTGAACAACGGGCGGAGCAGTGTCCTACTGTAACACGAGCATTGTAATGTAACACGCTAGTCAGTGTGGTGTAGCGAGCAACGGGCGCAGCAGTGTCCTACTGTAACACGAGCATTGTAATGTAACACGCTAGTCAGTGGGGTGTAGCGAGCAACCGGCAGAGCAGTGTCCTAATATAACACGAGCATTGTAATGTAACACGAGCATTGTAATGTAACACGCTAGTCAGTGGGGTGTAGCGAGCAACGGGCGGAGCAGTGTCCTACTGTAACACGAGCATTGTAATGTAACACGCTAGTCAGTGCATCGTAAAGTAACACGCTAGTCAGTGCAGTGTAGCGAGCAACGGGCGGAGCAGAGTCCTACTGTAACACAAGCATTGTAATGTAACACGCTAGTCAGTGTGGTGTAGCGAGCAACGGGCGGAGCAGTGTCCTACTGTAACACGAGCACTGTAATTTAACACGCTAGTCAGTGCGTGTAGCGAGCAACGGGCGGAGCAGTGTCCTACTGTAACACGTTAGTCAGTGTGGTGTAGCGAGCAACGGGCGGAGCAGTGTCCTACTGTAACACGAGCATTGTAATGTATCACGCTAGTCAGTGGTTGTAGCGAGCAGCGGGTGGAGCAATATCCTACTGTAACACGAGCATTGTAATGTAACACGCTAGTCAGTGTGGTGTAGCGAGCAACGGGCGGAGTAGAGTCCTACTGTAACACGAGCATTGTAATGTAACACGCCAGTCAGTGGGGGTAGCGAGCAACGGGAAGCAGTGTCCTACTATAACACGAGCATTGTAATGTAACACGAGCATTGTAAAGTAACACGCTAGTCGGTGGGTGTGTCGAGCAATGGGCGGAGCAGTGTCCTACTGTAACACGAGCATTGTAATGTAACACACTAGTCAGTGCAGTGTAGCGAGCAACAGGCGGAAGAGTGTCCTACTGTAACACGAGCATTGTAATGTAACACGCTAGTCAGTGGTTGTAGTGAGCAGCGGGCGGAGCAATATCCTACTGTAACACGAGCATTGTAATGTAACACGCTAGTCAGTGCAGTGTAGCAAGCAACGCGTGGAGCAGTGTCTTACTGTAACACGAGCATTGTAATGTAACACGAGCATTGTAATGTAACACGCTAGTCGGTGTGATGTAGCGAGCAACGGGCGGAGCAGTGTCCTACTATAAAACGAGCATTGTAATGTAACATGCTAGTCAGTGCGGTTTAGTGAGCAACGGGTGGAGCAGTGTCCTACTGTAACATGAGCATTGTAATGTAACACGCTAGTCAGTGTGGTAAAGCGAGCAACGGGTGGAGCAGAGTCCTACTTTAACACGAGCATTGTAATGTAACACGCTAGTCAGTGGGGTGTAGCGAGCAACGGGCAGAGCAATGTCCTACTCTAACACGAGCATTGTAATGTAACACGCTAGTCAGTGCGGTGTAGCGAGCAACGGGCAGAGCAGTGTCCTACTGTAACACGAGCATTGTAATGTAACACGCTAGTCAGTGTAGTGTAGCGAGCAACGGGCGGAAAAGTGTCCTACTGTAACACGAGCATTGTAATGTAACACGCTAGTCAGTGGGGCGCAGCGAGCAACGGGCAGAGCAGTGTCCTACTATAACACGAGCATTGTAATGTAACACGCTAGTCAGTGCGGTGTAGCGAGCAACGGGCGGAGCAATGTCCTACTGTAACACGAGCATTGTAATGTAATATGCTAGTCAGTGGGTTGTAGCGAGCAACGTGCAGAGCAGTGTCTTACTATAACACGAGCATTGTAATGTAACACGAGCATTGTAATGTAACACGCTAGTCAGTGCGGTGTAGCGAGCAACGGGCAGAGCATTGTCCTACTGTAACACGAGCATTGTAATGTAACACGCTAGTCGGTGGGGTGTAGCGAGCAACGGGCGGAGCAGTTTCCTACTGTAACACGAGCCTTGTAATGTAACACGCTAGTCAGTGCAGTGTAGCGAGCAACGGGCGCAGCAGTGTCCTACTGTAACACGAGCATTGTAATGTAACACGCTAGTCAGTGTGGTGTAGCGAGCAAAGGGCGGAGCAGTGTCCTACTGTAACACGAGCATTGTAATGTAACACACTAGTCAGTGCAGTGTAGCGAGCAACGGGCGGAGCAGTGTCCTACTGTAACACGAGCATTGTAATGTAACACGCTAGTCGGTGGGGTGTAGCGAGCAACGGGCGGAGCAGTTTCCTACTGTAACACGAGCCTTGTAATGTAACACGCTAGTCAGTGCAGTGTAGCGAGCAACGGGCGGAGCAGTGTCCTACTGTAACACGAGCATTGTAATGTAACACACTAGTCAGTGCAGTGTAGCGAGCAACGGGCGCAGCAGTGTCCTACTGTAACACGAGCATTGTAATGTAACACGCTAGTCATTGCGGTGTAGCGAGCAACGGGCGGAGCTGCTCGATGGAAACATGCTCCACTCGATTGTCGGCTTTCCCACGAATCCCTTTGAGTTTTACATTACAAGTAATTGCTGACGCAGGTGTTCGTTCCGAGCACAGGGATCCAGTCGTCAAAATGAATACTGGAGGAAAGACGTATTTTGCTCTATTACCATTTTGCAGCAAGTGTCAGGATAAAATGGAGTGGAACCAAGAAAACACTTTATCTTTTATTAAACAACATAGGAAGAGAATTATTTTGTTAGATCCTCAATATCGACAACATTAGAATGATTTTTTTTAACACGACTAATTTCTTTATTTTTCAAAATACTCATTAATGTCGATCCACCACTAGATATCCTTTCTCTAAATAAGTTAATCTGCCTCCATAATTTCTGTCTTTTATGCATTTTTTTTCTTAGAATAACAACATTCCAATAAATAAAAAGTTGCACTCGCAAATTGTAGGTCAAACATTTCAGCTAGAAATGAGAAACCACAAAATCAGAGTACTGTCGAGACGAGCATTCACCGTGCCCGATCAGGTACTTTGAGCCGAGCTTTGTAATGTAATGCTCGATACGAGCATTAAACTACAAAGCTCGGCTAAGTCACTCACCGTCTTAAAAATGGTAGCTTTGTGTACACAAAAGTAGACATAGTCCCTTCTTTAGCTATTGATTTTTTGGGATTTGTTTGATTCTTAAAGCGTCTAAAATTAGAGTAAAATATTAATTTACTACCATTATTTCGAACAAATACTCATCTCAACGTGTAAACATATTAAATATTCATGTATGGAATTGGACAATTTTACGTATTCCTAATAACGGTGCTATGGCTTTACGTATAATCTCCAGCATGGGTTGCCGGTGGTTTTCAAAGTGAGAGTATGGGGCTATGATGGCATTTTGAAGAACATTATTCTTGAGGTTTGGAGAGACCCCTTCCCCTACCTGCCACCCAATGCTCGGTTGGCCCCATTGAAATGATTTATTGACCTGTGTAAATGGGTGTGAGAATTCTGTTAACTTTCTAAAAAAATAGTTCTCTAAGGTCTAAACCATCTACTTCTATGACTCTAACATAGGTTAAAAAAAATTAACACCCAGTCTTTAGACAATTTATTGAGTAAAATGTGTATAGGATGACATGCATTTTTGTCAACTTTTTTAAAATTAATGATTTTGACATTAAACGCCTCTTTCGAGTTATAATATTTTTGAAATATTATTTTACAACTAAACAGATAAAATGACATATAAAGTCAAGAAATATAATAATAAAATGCTTTTGCCGCTCATACTAAACAAGGAATAAATTATTGAACAGTGAAAATGATTTATTATCATTTAAAGAATTAATCAAGACAAAAAGAATGTAATATATTTGAAGGTTAAGTAATTAAATGTTATATTGTATATGTAACATATTATTATTATTATTATTATTATTTGTGTGGAATGCCAGGCCGCCACCGTGGTTCGTATTCCACGTTAAACTGTAGGTCCTCCATTTCATCTCACAATCCACCCTACCATTACACATTAGCGTAAGTGCGTATAACCCGAACGGGTAGTAAGACGCGGTGCTAATAATAATAATAATAATAATATTATTATTATTATTATTATTATTATTATTATTATTATTATTAGCACCACGTTTTACTACCAGTTCGGGTTATACTCACTTGAACATATTAAATGGTTTAATAGATACGAATTGATTAACTTTTTGTTTATTATCCTTAATCCTCTTCTCCTTTGGTTGATGGCTGCACTGGCAACACAGAATGGAATAACACCTGCAGGGCTATTCTGACCGGACGGGAACTAGTTGACGACGTCGCGTTGGCTCGATCCCGTAGCGATGCCGACATGTGCGATTCTGTCCAGTCGGCTAGTTGGCGACACGACTACTCGTCGCGAACTCTGTCGCTTATTTACGAGACTGTCTACCCCCTCTGTTAACTTCCCGACTTTAATGGCGTTCGTTACTTACTTTTGGTTTTTACATATTTGATTGTTTATATTATCCAATTTAATTAGATAAGGGTTTATTTTAGTGTGTTTTAGCGTTTAGTAATTTTCAAGTGGGATTTTTATTTGTATTTGCATCATAGATGTTTAAAACAGTTGTTTTAGTGTTAGCAGTAATTTAAACAACGTGTGAAGTTTTAAATGGTTTCTTGTGGTCGTTATATATTTTATATATTTCGTAGTTTCTCATCTTAATAAATACCTTACGCCATAAATTAAGCCCAAGCCCAAATGTTATTTGACAAAATGTCCCCAGTGCCTTGCAAACCAAAAAGCAACATTAAATTAACATAGGTTTTTGTTATGTATGTGAATAAAAAATAAAAAGTTTATCAATGTTTTAGTTGCTATAGCATTATGTGTATTTTTACAGGTTTTTGAATATGATGTTGAAACATGGAATTTCATCTTATAAATAAAAGTAGGTAACTTAGTATGGGTAATTAATTAATTGTGCAATAGGCCTACCTACTAGTTTCATCTTTATTTGAAGTTTTCTTACAGATTTAGCTCGCATACTAGTCACTCTACACAAATTGTAAAATTAATTATAAATCGTACCATTTGATTTATATATGTTTATTTATACCAACTTAGAAACCATTCTAGGCCTAATTTACTAATGGTGATTGTACAGTTTCTAGTTTAATCAACATTTATTTATACCAACTTAGAAACCATTCTAGGCCTAACTTACTAATGTTGATTGTACAGTTGCTAGTTTAATCAACATAAAGCCATTACAAAAAAGTACAATAGTATATCCCATACAGTTTATTTTATTAAAAGAAAACAAAACTACAATCAAAAAACTTCACTTGTCCTTCCTCGTCTGCGGTAGTTCAATATCATCTGAAACAAAACTTTTGATAAAAACAAACATCCTTAGATACATGGATTTTAATATAATATGATAGGCATGAATAAGATATTTAAGAGGAAATGCACCTGCATTAGCATGGAAAGAAGGTTGAAAAAATACTCTGTAGACTTGTGTAGGATTCAAACTTCTATTCATAAACTGCAACAAAATACAATAAATTTGTAAAAATAACAAACAACATAGCAAAAAGTATTAATATTTACAGTAAAATAGTGGTGATCCAATCCAACTGAATATTGGGAGTGCCTAAAATTGGAGGGTTTCTACACTAGATCTAATAAGATTGTGGATTCCATTTTTCATAATATTTATAAATGTTTATGTCTGTTTAAGTATTGAATATTTTTTATGCACCGAGCCTTATTAACTCTCAAATATATTGGGATATTTACAGTGATGACATTAGAATGAGGGAAGTAAACATGAGAAGAAATATGCCTACATTTGCATGGAGGGAGAATGGAAGTACCATAATTACACTTGGTTTCAATTTGAACCCTCTCTATTTCACTGACAAACCTGACTATGTTGATGCTTTAGCCTTTGTACCCCACAATTTACCTAACAGTGAAAGTTTATTTGTAACTACCAGTTTAATCTCATCAAAGCAACTGCTTATAATTCCTTATCAAATCAATTTCAAAGGTATTTTAATAATTTTAATCAATCACAAACAAGGATATATAAAAAATTAGGGATGATGCACAAAATACAGTGTGTATAACAACACCTTTTTTTGTTACAAAATATAAAATAATAAATAGTTTAAAACAATAATCCTACTCATGAGCAAACGGTGAATCAAATTATACTAAAATTATAATTATGGACATTTATATTTTTTCACTTTTGCAAAACTTAATCAACGCACCCAAAACATCAAAGATATATAGCAATTGATGAACATTGTGTTTTTACATGTACGGCTTTGGGTTTATACAAATGATCCTTAACATTATCATCTCTATATTATTTATTTGATTACTACCATTCAAAATTGTTATTTTTGTAGGCCTATACATGAAAGGTTAGGTCAATTTATTGATTAATACTCCAATAATAAAGTTTTAAAATAGGGATTGGTTTTTCTTAACCCAAAATAACAAAATCCCACCTTCCAATCATAAAAAAAACATTACTTTGGTGTTTGGTTTAAGAGTTCTTAATCAAATGTTTCAATGATAAGCCTAACAAATATATTTAATAATTATTGTAATTTTACTATAATTTGATTTTCCGTATCCTTTTGAATAGAGTGATGGTGTTAAATTATTTATTATTTTCTATTTTATATAGAAAACAGAGTCCTATATCTACCTGTTATTGTGCGCTTTCCCCGAAAAAGAACTACTAACCTGGCCCTTATGTGATTAGGTTAAACATCTTGAAATAAACAAAATAAATAATTGGACGAGTCTTACATTATCTTAGTCACATTAATCTTTGTTTCATTTAGTAAATACTTAATAAAATCTTTCACACAGTTTTGTAGGCCTAAGCTCCACTAGCATTCCCTTACCAAAATAAAATGTATTGGTTTTGTGGCACTTTATTATTGGTAAAACATTTGATAAATTACCATTTATATATAACTAATATTAACTTAGAACCGGATGACAAATAATCTAGGATAAATATTTAATTTTGGCAACCTATTCAACATATTTGTGTATACTATAAATGCAGCCCACTTTTTGTCAATAATAAAAAGGGTAATACATTATAAGCTAACCTAACTAGTCCTACAAGATCTCGTAGCTTAGGTGTACTTTTAAGTTAAAACATCTTAATATAGTTTAGCAGTATTTTAAAGATAGTTTTTGTTTCAAAAACTAGCGCTTAATTGACAACACCACATTACAAGACTATGCACAATGATATAGGACTAGTTTAAATTTGTTGAATATAATTATATTGGGTCTACTCACGTTTCTTTATTTCCGCCATCACGCTGGCACACAATGTATAATAATAAAAACTTTTCCGCCAATAAAGATAAAACAAACGTACAGTAATGCACTTAATAAGCATCGCATTCTGTTTGTAAGTCTAGGTATAGTTATAAATAATGATACTGAAAATTACATCAAACTTGAAATTATACACAAGATTAAACCTACATAAAATATGAAAACACCCCAATAAATACCAATTTAATAGTAACTGAATTAAATAAATAGTAACTAATAAATTGATGGAGCAAGACTTTCGAAGAATGTGATGACTAATATAAAAATAAATACTAATCATTAATAAAAACCGTGTCGTCTGCTAACTTCGAAATTGCAAATACAGCCAAAAGTAAACAAGAAGCAATGAACTCTGGGTAAAATATGTTGCCAACCTAAATAAATAGTGTTGAAAACCAAACACTGTTGATTACCTGTTGCCATGGCAACCATGGTCTTCCCGACATGAAGCCACGACCGGACAGAATCGCTGTTTCGGTAACTTTTCACGACAACTCGTCGCGAAGCGTAGTTGACGACACTCAAGCCGACAAATGTTCCCGAGCGGTCAGAATAACCCTGCTGGTTCAGTTAACCACTGACGACGGGAAATCTGGAGTTTAAATCTCTGCCGGGTGTACTGATGGTAATTTTTCCTAAATGTTTTTCCTGCTTCATCCACCGGCAAACTCTGATAAATTTCATCTAAAGTTTACCTTCCTCATACCTACCCAATTAGTGTTTTTTTTTGTAGCCACGTCTGACTGCGTTGCTCAAGTTATAAGTAAAACCAAAGAACATAATTTCAGCGAGGCTGTGGCAGCCAATAAAGTGATAATATATGAATATAGGCCACAACGAAGTCGTGAAACGATGATAGTAGTTTCATAAAATAGCATTGTAAACATCGACCAAATTAAACTTGGTTGTTATTATTTGATTGGGAATGATACTATCGGGCAAGAGTGACGAATACAGGACATGCATATAAGTAATAAAATCTCTCAAAAGTAACGACGGCTTATAATATGATATGAAGTAAAACTTGCTATCTGTAAACGGTCACGGCTGCAGATCATATGATTTGACGTGTGAATATATTAAAATAACTTTTTAAACTGTAAAATACTTATCTTTACATGGCGATCCAATCATTGTGATTATCTCACAAGCTAAAATAGCTATGTCATTCTCATACAATATTTCAAAGTCCTTTCGTTTCTAAATGTCTGTTTATGTTCACAAAATTATGTCAAAAATAATGGAAACAACAGATTGACAAGATAGAAACACGTAAGCGCTGAGGGGAATCTCTTTGTGATCTTTCCATATAATACGGTGTGTCACCATGACCTCTTGGGAACACATCTTTATACAGGATGTCACACAAGTTACGAACAAGGTAGAAGGTGCATTCAATCTATTTGTTTATTGGTGATCACGTGATCTTGGGGCCAGGACGAAAATAAACTAGTTTTCCAATGACAGGGAGGTAGAGGTTCAAATCTCTATTGGTTGCTCTCGAGATGGTTTTCCAATGACAGGGAGGTAGAGGTTCAAATCTCTATTGGTTGCTCTCGAGATAGTTTTCCAATGACAGGGAGGTAGAGGTTCAAATCTCTATTGGTTGCTCTCGAGATAGTTTTCCAATGACAGGGAGGTAGAGGTTCAAATCTCTATTGGTTGCTCTCGAGATAGTTTTCCAATGACAGGGAGGTAGAGGTTCAAATCTCTATTGGTTGCTCTCGAGATAGTTTTCCAATGACAGGGAGGTAGAGGTTCAAATCTCTATTGGTTGCTCTCGAGATAGTTTTCCAATGACAGGGAGGTAGAGGTTCAAATCTCTATTGGTTGCTCTCGAGATAGTTTTCCAATGACAGGGAGGTAGAGGTTCAAATCTCTATTGGTTGCTCTCGAGATGGTTTTCCAATGACAGGGAGGTAGAGGTTCAAATCTCTATTGGTTGCTCTCGAGATAGTTTTCCAATGACAGGGAGGTAGAGGTTCAAATCTCTATTGGTTGCTCTCGAGATAGTTTTCCAATGACAGGGAGGTAGAGGTTCAAATCTCTATTGGTTGCTCTCGAGATAGTTTTCCAATGACAGGGAGGTAGAGGTTCAAATCTCTATTGGTTGCTCTCGAGATAGTTTTCCAATGACAGGGAGGTAGAGGTTCAAATCTCTATTGGTTGCTCTCGAGATAGTTTTCCAATGACAGGGAGGTAGAGGTTCAAATCTCTATTGGTTGCTCTCGAGATGGTTTTCCAATGACAGGGAGGTAGAGGTTCAAATCTCTATTGGTTGCTCTCGAGATAGTTTTCCAATGACAGGGAGGTAGAGGTTCAAATCTCTATTGGTTGCTCTCGAGATGGTTTTCCAATGACAGGGAGGTAGAGGTTCAAATCTCTATTGGTTGCTCTCGAGATGGTTTTCCACATTGAGTTCTTCGCTATTGTTTTACGGTCCTTTCTCTACGCTTATGAAGGTGCATTTCCTCGTTTCTAGTCCCTACCACCTCTATCGATTGATTAAAAGTTAACGTATGCTTATAAACCTGTGGCTAAGAATATAATCAACAGTATCATAATGGGTCACGTAATGTGTGCAGTTACTTTAAGCCGGTTCCATATTTGACAGTATTTTATTAAATATTGGTATAGAAAAGCTATTGATTCGATCAATTAGAGTGTAATTAATATTAGTTAAACTTGTGTTATATCTATTATTAATTATAAAGTCTTTATAATATTATATGTTTTTAACCAACTAAAATAAAGGGCATTTAAATGACATGTCACTTTTAGAAATTAATTATTCTCTTATAAAGAACTCTGCTACCAGAATTTATGATTGTCTTAATGCTTGGATTGTGATCGCACACAATTTTACTAATGTGAAACAAACTTAATAGGATGTATGGCATGGATATTTAGGAATTGATAAACACAAGGTAAACACTTCCGTAAAAATGCTTGCTATACAAGAAAGGTAGCCATCGTATCAGGATCGCAATCGATAAAAAAAAGTGTTTTTCGGAAATTAAAGTGACGATTAATTCTCTTTCATAGTAGACCTATATGTGCCATGCATTCTATCCCACCTTTGTGACGTAATCTCATGTATAAATGGAATCGCTTCGCCCCAAATCGGTAAATATTCGTGATTTGAATTTTTTCTCATTTCTAATTTTCATACAAAATAATGTAGAGATGAGCCAATTCGATACCCTACGAACTAGTGTGCCAACATAAAAACTTACCAAGCCAATTCGATTCGATATGAACATGTATGCGTCAACCTTTATTTCTCTAAATCCACCCTTTGGCCAACAAACGAGTTACATTCCCAAGATTACATATTTGCCAATCTGGGACTAATTTTAAAAATACACTTTTCAGATTCTAGGAGTCGATTAGCTTAGGTGGGGTGGGGTAAAATTATTTTTAACAATTTTTTTGAATTGAATATCCGGAGTTTGAGTTTGGTGGATAGTTTTGGACTGTTTTTGGCACATGTGTTTATATCTATCTATATTCTCCTAGAGCCAAGCATTTAATTTTAGGTCACATTCAGTGAAACTACATATTTCCACGAGTTTATATTGCAAGGAATAAATCTGAACACTACCTTGTTTAAAAATATTTATTTTTATTTTTTGTGGTCAACACTTTTTTTTTCAGGATTACGTCTCTTGACCCATCTGAGCATTTAATGATACTAATAGCCACATTTAATCAGAAACATGAGGAAGTTATAAGAAAGGTAGAATCTAGATTAGGTCTCCCTCCATTGGTGTGGAGAGAGGGTGAGAAATCATTTAGAAAATAAATAACTAATTCAGTACACAGGATTAGAAAATCAATTTTCTTAGCCAACCAGACAAAATGAACTTGACGTATAATCCACACACTCATTAAAATGGTTGATAATTTGGTACAACTCACATTAACTTATTTGTATATAATATATATGTATAGTATTTATATAAAGCATTGCTTTACGTAAATATGTAATACACAGCTACTCTTAATTTGACTTAAATTGAAACTCAGTGAAACTTAGAATTCAACTCAAGATTAATTTGACTGAGAGTTACATTCAAATGTTTTTTTGAAAACATTAACTATTCAAATAATTATACTTTGATATTGTTGAAAAGGTGTTAAGTCACCATGGATCCGCATTAGGTACTTCTAGATCGGTTCTTTGTAGCTGTCTGGCAGAGTGCCACTCGCACGCCTGGCGGCTACCAATTATCATCTCAGCATGCAGCCGGGGCCCACTAAGGACCCACGTTCTCCTAAAAACAGGGATGCGCAACCCGCGAACCACGAGTCATTACAGTAAATCACCGTAAGTCATTAGCGTAGGAATAGGAGGGGGTTATTTGGGGTTAATATAACCCCAATCCGTCAGCGACCACGCTACAATATTTGTTTGAAAACATTATACATTTATACGAGTGACTGGGTTAATTTTGTCACACCAAATTATGAACGTGCCGATGCCTAAATTGCTATAATATAAACAAAACACACCTTAACGATGGGCAAAACTATCAAGGTGTTAGCTTTAACAGGTATAGCAGATTTTGTGATAAACCTCATAGCTAGAAGATGGGATAAACACTGATCAACTAACCAATATAAATGCCGTCATTTACCGTATAAAAAAATTAGATAAAGATCTTACCAAAACACCCTTTATTCTAACTTTTCCCTCCAAACCCCCTTTCTTTATCCCATGCTAAGCAATTATTTACTATTTTTACAAACATCTAATCAAACTCCACCTAACTATAAATACTAGCTAAGCTGTAGGAAATATCGAAAGAAGGTCAAAGAGGAAGGTGTAACTAGATAAAATAACAACATTAGGTTTTATATGACGAGAACAATTGGTAGGCCCTACATATTTGTTTATTGAAACTGTTAAAATATACTATTTGATCATTCAGTTATTCATATTGAATGTTAGACCTAAACTAGATTGAATATTGCTTTCTCCATTTTATAGTTACTAATATTTCCTACATTCTTAAATAATTAAAAAAACTATATTCATTTAAATATATTATAGAATATTATTTGTACAAAAAAGTATTTCCTTCTTCCTCAAAATAATATATAAATTATAATCTAATACATTTTTTTAAACTATTAAGGACGATTACTTATATCTTCCTGGGTCTATATAGAATACAATATCATACAATATAATATAATATATAGTAAAATTGTTATGTGTGGGGTTTAAACTACATTTGGTAGCTACCACTTTTAGGGTTTACACTTAGGAGAAATAAAAAGAACCTTTTCCTCAGCCAATTCTGACGGTGGAACGATTACCTTTGAAACTCGAGACCACTAGGTGTGGTCGGGAACACTTTCTGAGCGATGCTAAATTATTTTATTAATACCGGCACTAGCTACAACAATGGTATGATCGAAACATTTACAATAGTTGGAGTAAATACATAAAATACAACATTGAATAATCTAAATAAAATGAATCACTGAATGAATTGTACCAGATGAAGATACAATAAAAAATATATTGCAAATATCTGTGGGTTATTATTACTGCACCACCGAAATATAAGGTGTAATTTAAATGTAATAAAGAATTTGTTTAGCAATAAGTAAATTTATTAAAAACAGAAATAACGAGAAATAGGTTTACAATGATGTTGCAAGGTTATAAATTTGAAGCTTGTTGCAAATAATAAGACTTGTGAAATTTGATTGTCTTGTTGGAGCTACAAGGGCTGAGCAGGAGCCAGGATACAGGTTGAAGTTTTCTAAAGGATAAAACAATTAAGTAATTAAGTATCGAACAAGACATACATATAGATTTTAATAACACTGTAATAAAAATCTGTGGTAAAATTCCCATACATGTATTGGAAGTAATTAACCCATACAAGTATTGAAGTTTTCCCATACACAGTCATGGGAAAAGTGCCACACGTCGGTAGTAATTTTCATGTACTGGGTCGGTATTTTTCCCGTGTTTGGATATGGAAAAAATACAATTTCTCCTTTATGTTTATTGTATTTTTCTTATACTTCGTTGGTATTTTTCCCATACCTGTGTATGGAAAAATTAATATTTGACCGCCATTAAGATTGTGATTTTTATATACTTGATTGGTATTTTTCCCATACCATACAAATAATACTTATTTAGGCACTTTAAAATCTTTTTACCTATAAGTGCACATAAGGAGCACATCACATCAGATCACTTTAAAAGAATTCAGACAACATCAAAAAAGGACTTACGCCCTTTAAATAAATAAAGTGCAATAGGGTAAAAGTGCGCTACTATTAAGACACAGCCTATATTTTAAGTTAATAAAATAATTTGGTAGGATACCTAATCTTTTTTGATATTATAAATGATACACCTATTTTACTAAGCTTTAGTCACATGTAGGAAAATGATAGCTCAATCTCTATACAAGATGAAAACAATTTGAATCACAAAATAAACAACTGCCACGTGGTGTTTTGTTCTTATTACAAAGTTAGGTTAAACAAGCGAAATTCTTCCATTTTTCACATCATGAATTATATTCATAAATAATTAACTTGTTCTTCACTAACTGGTGAGAAAATACAGCAGCAAATATACTCCTTTAACAAAAAAAATTAATAATTCGATAACTTTTTTATTTACACTATGTTCTTCTCTAAACAAATATGGCGAACTTCTTCTGAACTTGAAGACAAACGTGTACCTCTCTCTCTCTCTCTCTCTCTTCTCTCTTTCTATTATAGCTCATGCGCACTGAGCTACGAATCGGTGTTTCCCATTCAAGTTGAAATTTTCCCATATAAACGTATGGATACTTTTGGGTGCATTGGAAATGTTCGATAGACATATGGGAAAATTCCGATGTCCGTATGGTATATTAAAAAGTATGGGAGAAATACAATATTGTTGTATGGAAAATTTATGATTATTTCTTACAGTGCAGTTTGATTGACTGGGTTTTAAGATAATCTCCTCAAAACATTTTGGATAATGATAAACAATAGACAGGTCTGTGGAAAACCTTGGTTGATGGCTAATAAACCGGTTTCTACAAAATAGTGCTATGGCTGGTCTCTTTCCCTTTCGGTACTGCCAGAGCATTCAATAATAAAAACAATTCTAATTGAAATTACACTAAGAGCAACACAAAAACAATAGGAGCCAAAAACCAAGCAAAGAAAAAAGGGTATTATTTGCGCGGACCCCACTATGATTCAAGTGCAGTTCCACGGGTTGCTCACCGAAGCTAATACCACACGTGAAGCGTGACTACTTGACCAACTCAAAATATAGATTTCCATTAACCCAACTGTGATTTGGAAAACTAGACAGACAGTCTGGTCGTAGCCATCCAAATATTAAACAAATGCACATGATGTGCATGGCGTCATGAGAAACATTAGCTCAAAATAAATAAATGGAACTGGTGGAGGTTAATGTAAAATGAAAATGAAAATGAAAATGAAAATGTAACATTTATTATTCTAAAATACCTTTTATGAGCATATACATTTTTATAAAAGTTTGTTGAGAAAGATTAGTTGGGGTTAACTTTATATTAATATAATTTATGAAACATTAATATGCCTTCATCAAACTATAGCCTAACATCCCGAAGGATTAGCTAGTTATAGAATAATATAACCTCGGCCTAGTA
Source organism: Timema cristinae (assembly GCA_039000515.1). Lineage (NCBI taxonomy): Eukaryota > Metazoa > Arthropoda > Insecta > Phasmatodea > Timematidae > Timema > Timema cristinae. Next base: position 3,502,074 of record JBCFYV010000012.1, read on the forward strand.
AAAGGTTCTATAACTTTTGCAACACCCTCCACTGTCCCTGTAGGAAAGGCCCTTAAAACTATGGGAAAGGGGGATGTGCATACATGAAATATCATCAACAAATTAAAGAGCAAATATTTTAAATCAGGAATACTTTAATCATCTTCAAAAAACAAGTAGACAAGAGGATAATGGCCTTAATTCAAACTTCCTAGTAGCTACTATCCATAAAGAAAACATTGCATCTTGAAAACTAACTTCTTAAACTTGACTTACGGTCTTTCCTATCATATTACAGAATGATAGTATAATAAATATATACAAAATTTTTCCAACAAAATTTAAGGTAATAATTTTAATTAACAATTATTTTCAATGAAATCTTAAGTCCTTCAATTTACATTAACTCAAAGGGCCAGTTTCATAGTCAAATTTAGTACGCCTCAAGTGCGGCGCTACACTAAGTACATGACGACACCTACCTAAACCAGAATGGAATGGGCCGTTCTCGCATATGAAACTGGCCCATTCCATTCTGGTTTAGGTAGGTGTCGTCATGTACTTAGTGTAGTGCCGCACTTGAGGCGTACTAAATTTGACTATGAAACTGACCCAAAGTATAAATCGATAAAATAAAATTGACACAGAATAAAACGCTAAAAATAGCGTATACCAACAAAGTGTTGATAACTAACTCTAACAATTTGCAACGTATGACAATCATACTGGCACCTAAACAATATTTGAAGAGTAAACAAAGCTAAAGCCAGGCGCAATCGCCCCATTGCGTTGACTAGACACACGCCAAATTATAAATACGGGTTTCATTCCCGACACGCCTAATATCCTAGAAAACAGTTTAATAATATTGAAAGCATAGTTACAGCCTGGACTAACCTCCATGACCCTGATACATCGATACATAATATGCAAATAAAAAGAGTCTATTTATATTAAACAAATTAAATTTCCCGGTCTATCCTTCATGACCCTGATACATAATAAGCAAATAAAAAGTTTATCTCTATTAAACGAATGAATTTCTCGGCCCATCCTCCATGACCCTGATACCTATGATGCTGTTTCTATAAATGAAATTTAATGATACCAATCGGTCCAAACTCCCTGGTCCCTCCTCCAGGACCTTCATACACGTAACGCTGTCATACAATGCTCTGTTGCAATGATATATTGCAATGACCTGTCGGCAATGCCCCCTGGCAATGCTCTGTCCCTATACAATTTACATACTCTTATATATACTCTTTCTGAATCTAGCACACAAAACAAGGGGGGGAAAGTTCATATTCAAGTCAGTCACGTAACCACAGGCATTACGTCATTATACATCAGTCTCTTCTTTCTTCCTGGTCTCTGATTGGCCGTCAGCCGACGCATTGCAGCAAAACATGAATATTTGAAGTTGACCTCTCTCGACAGCCGTTGGAAGCGTCTGTTGCTAGGAGACGGTCGCCATGGTCTTCCCCCAGGTGGCAACACTGCACAGATATGATTTGTCAGCTTGACCCTCAGGAACGTCGTTTAGTCATAATGTTTTTCTCGGGCCGGTTACAGCTTTGGACATTTCTTGTAGTCGCCCGCGACCCAGCCGGGCCGTTTTGACTTGGCAGGATTCTAGTGATGTCAGCTTGGAGATTCAAGGTACGTGACGAACAACTCGTTTTGTAGACAGACAATATTGGATGAATAAAGAACGTTTATTTGATGTGTGATGGTTGGGCTGCATTGGGCTATAATAGTGAATAGTACTATTATAGGTTACGTCGGAGTTATTAAGGAGCGAGTAGTATGTTATACGTGATGAAGCGTGTAGAATCAGGTTGGGTGGTGTAGCAATTAACAATACGAAGATTGTATTGTTACACTTTTAAAATAAAACCTAGGCCTAGTATAAGGTTTTATAACTTTTAAATTATAACCCAGGCCTAGCATAAAGTTTTATAACTTTTGCAATTAATATACTGGAGGCCATAATGGTTTAGTATATTCCCTAAAAAATGATAGGCCTAGATTCTATGTGTCTTAACTTATAAAAAGTGAGGTATTTATAAACACTTTTCATTGCCAAACTTGCTTAAACAATTATTTATTCTTAACTTACAGAGATTGTCAAATATGTGGCGTGCTAAACTTGTAATTACAGTTGTATGCTTAAAAGATAAGCCTTTATTAAAATAATTATCCTTCAAGTGACTAGATATTTAAATAAAAATAGACCAAAAGTTTGAAACTGAACATTTAGGCCTTAATTTTTGTTTGAAAAATCATTTGATTATATTTGGGTGATCATAATATATTTTCCTATTTGTTATTATAGGTATAGATTTTTTTTCTAGTCAATTAATGTATAGAGTGTTGGAAAATATAATAGAATAAATATTGTTTATCTACTAAGACCCATGTGGTACATAACCTAGACATCACACTTAAACTATCTCATTTGATATTAATATCGGCGTTACTTTGTTTTGGATTTAATATAAATATAACACAGCTATTTATAATTATTACATGAGAATGTAGTATTATAATCCATAAATTCACAATCTAAACATATTTAACATTAATAATATGACATGAAAACTTTTACTTACCTACATAACGAGATCGTTGACTTCCTACCGCGAGCTATTGGACCCCTCGATACATTTCTCGGTGGCGCACGAGACTCGTCGATTGTAAAGTCGGTCAAAAGGAGATCCGGAATCGCATTTTGCTCGTAAAGAGAGTCGATGGTCGTGAACGACTTTTTTTTTTTTTTTTTTTTTACCATCCTGTATATTTCTTAGCCTGGCTCCTAATATTAAATCCAGGCTATTTCCATTCCTTCTCTCTAGATGTTATCATTTCATTATTTACTACTTATTTCTCTTTCAGCATTAATTCCTAGGTAATTGACCCACGTGCTGCTTCCACCAATCTTCGCTACATGGTCCGCCCCGGGTATTTTATTTCCCCGGTACCCTTCGCCGTCTCCTAGTTCCACGACCGCCTGGGACCATGTTTTCAGAGCCGTGGTTCTTGGTGACGGCGATGAGCATCCCCCTATCCGCCACCTGGGGAGGCGCCCTATTGGTCGTAGCCAAACCAGCATACTTTTTAGCGAGCCACTTTTGCACCATTCCTTAAACCTAACCTACAGCTAAACTATCTATGACTATTAACCCCATCCCTCAACCCTATTATCCTAGAACTATTATTAACTAATGGACATCACTTATTATCTTTACGTTTTTTTTTTTTACCTTTCTTCTCAATGTCCTCATGTTTTTACCTGCACTCCAGCGCGGGTTGCTCCTCGGTTACTTCAGCAGCGTTTACACGCTGCTGGCATCCAGAAGACACTCCCCCACTGGTTTTTCTCATCCCTACTTTTTCTTGTCCATTTCCTTCCTCCCTCTTTTCCTCTTTTTCCCTTTCTCATCATTCCATTACCCACTCCCGCTCTCCTCGTCTTCACTTCCCCGAGTTCTTCTTGCGCTCGGTCTTCCTCCTTTCTCCTCTTCTCTTCTACCACCCACTGCTCTTCTTGCTTCTTTCAGCTCATCTAAATATTTATCACGTTCCCATTTGGATATTCCATTTGCTATTCTGTCCAGATGTATCCATTTCTCTTTATCTCTTATCACATTTCCTACCAACTCTCCCTGTATGTGTATTTGTTCTCCCATCCTTATTCCCTCGTACTGGGGACATTCCAATACTATGTGGTCCGGCGACGCGACCTCCCCACACTCGCACCTATCTGTGTCTACTAGACCATGCCGCCATAGCGACTCCTTATAAGGGCCCTTTCCCGATAGGTACTGGATCATCCCCGCTGATGGCTGGAAATGCTTCATCCCCAATCTTTCAACAACATTTCCTAAATACGCATGCGTTCTCCTTCCCGTCTCGCTTGCATCCCATCTTCTTTGCCATATGTTGAGCAACGCAACGCCTATTTCTTCCCTAGAGGTGACCCCCGGTCCCGTGAGTTCAGCTACTCTATCCAGCTTTCCTTTTCTCAGCCAAAAACGGGCCGCTCTCTCCTTGATTAGCAAATCCATCGGGATCTCACCCAGTATTATGGTGAGGGCATCCGTGGCGGTTGTTCTATATGCCCCGGTCAGTCTTATCAGCACACTTCGTTGAACACTTAGCAGAGCTTTCTTGTGTCTTTCGTTATTCAGCCGATATGCCCACACACTGGCACCATATCCTATAATGGCCCCCATGAGCGCCTGGCTGTAAAGTTTGATGATTCTCAGTGGTAGCTTAAACTTGTTTTGCCCGATGTTTATTATCTTGTTCATCACAGCAGTTAACGACATTACGACTCTCTTTCAAAGGGAAAGAAAAGATCCAGAATCCCAGTGCTGGTGGTCTAGGGGTAAGGTGTCGGACTTCTGTGATGGCGGCCGGGGTTCAATCCTCGGTCCCGGCACAGATTTATCTGATTACCAAACCCTTCCTCCACCTCTGACAAAACATCTTGTGAATGTGTGGAATGCCAGGCCTCCATCGTGGTTCGGATTCCTAGTTAAACTGTAGGTCCTCTATTTCATCTCACAATCACCCTACCATTACACATTAGCGTAAGTGCGTGTAACCCGAACGGGTAGTAAGACACGGTGCTAATAATAATAATAGAACCATGTTCAAGGTATTGACTGCCAAACCCAAAGGCAAGAGCACATTGGAAAGACCTACACGCAGATGGATGACATTAGAATGGACATGAAAGAGGGTGTAACGATATGGACCGGATAGAGCTAAGTAAAAACAGGGCTAGGTGGCATAATTTTGGAAGTGCAGAAATAAACTTTAGAGCTTCTAGTGCCATAGATAAAGTTTCAAAAATATCTCACATTAATTTTCAAACAAATTATATATGAACATGGAGTCTACTGAAACAGACTCAAATTCGTGCTAAGATGCAAGTAAATGTACAATTATTGGGTTGAAACCTTTTATTATATTTTTTTTATTAATTGAACGGGAATCCCCCTTCAAGTACGTATGTTTTAGATTCATTTTATTTGCTTTTCCTTTTATGAATTTTCTAATACAAGGCCCATAAGCAAGGACGATGTTTTAGAACTTAATTCAGTAGGGTATAGAATAATGCTTGCAGCTATCACGAAAATACCAGCGACATCACTACATTTAATTTCATTTGAAATACGCGAAAGTCACTGTTCAGTTTGATATTGTGAGACGACTTTTATCTCTACTGTACATGCGTTTTTAATAAGTCATTGTTGAAAAAACTAAGATCCACTAGACTTACGTTAATATTTTCCATGACAGTTAATTGTTCTTGTATAAGTCCTCATGAGAATTCCTCTTTCCACACGTTAATACTGACTTGTACTGAATTCTGTTTCGGATTATCTACTAAAACATTGCCTGTGTGTGTGTAGGTCATTAGACTCTAAGTAAAATGTTGGACGCGTTCAAGAAAGAAGCTCCATCTTGGGCACACACTGATTGCTCATCTTGCCGGCCAATTGTTGGCCAATGTAGGTTAAGCTGCTACAGTATCGCCTGGTATTGATAGCTTGATCATGTGTACATAATAGTTGGTAATTGTTCTCACCTGCTGAGATGGTTATTACTGAGAGGTGTAATCTAGATGGAGATACTGACATGGTTAGGAGGGCATGCACGAACCGAGGCAGCCATTAGCGATACATCAGAACAGACTGGGAGCTATAAGGATCTAGCTCCACCAACAATCAAAATTCCCGCATAGGTGGAATGGTGGTGTAAGGCAATCAGTTCCAAACTTTCGAAATGCAAGGACACCTCATGAACATAAATAAATGGTACGATCAAATCATACAAACTCCCTCATACAATATATTGTAATGAAGAACAATTATTATTCTAAAAAACCCGAAATAAACCGGGTATCAGTAAACTACCCTTGAATAATTTTTCCTCGGAAAAATTATATATTATTTTTATAGTTATATGACACTATTCAGATATAAATTTTCAAAAATAAGACGTAAGGGAACTACCTTTAAAAATTTATTTTTTTCTAAAAAAAAAAGCATACAATGTATTTAAGACCATCACCAAATATATATTTTAAATAAAATTGTTACAGTGTTTTTTTTTAAATTTTTTGAAAATCATTTGTCAGTAAGCGTTCTTTAATTTTAGGGGTATAATCAAAATTTCTAATTGACCTCGAAGTAATGGCATATAGCATCAAACTATCAAGTTTGAAAGAATTGCCATTTAAACATTTTGGGATTAGTCCCGGGTCCAGGTAGACATATAGGGGGACAGGCAAATATAGGGGGAGAGAAGCAAATTTAGGGAGACAGAAGCAAATATAGGGGGACAGAAGCAAATATAGGGAGACAGAAGCAAATATAGGGAGACAGAAGCAAATATAGAGATACAGAAGCAAATATAGGGAGACAGAAGCAAATATAGGGAAACAGAATTAAATATAGGGGGACAGAAGCAAATATAGGGAGACAGAAGCAAATATAGAGGGACAGAAGCAAATATAGGGAGACAGAAGCAAATATAGGGGGACAGAAGCAAATATAGGGAGACAGAAGCAAATATAGGGAGACAGAAGCAAATATAGGGAGACAGAGGCAATTATAGGGGGACAGAAGCAAATTTAGGGAGACAGAGGAAAATATAGGGAGACAGAAGCAAATATAGGGAGACAGAAGCAAATATAGGGGGACAGAAGCAAATATAGGGGGACAGAAGCAAGTATAGGGAGACAGAGGCAATTATAGGGGGACAGAAGCAAATATAGGGGGACAGAAGCAAATATAGGGAGACAGAAGCAAATATAGGGGGACAGAAGCAAATATAGGGGGACAGAAGCAAATATAGGGAGACAGAAGCAAATATAGGGAGACAGAAGCAAATATAGGGGGACAAAAGCAAATTTAGGGAGACAGAGGCAAATATAGAGGGACATAAGCAAATTTAGGGAGACAGAAGAAATATAGGGAGACAGAAGCAAATATAGGGAGACAGAAGCAAATATAGGGAGACAGAAGCAAATATAGAGGGACAGAAGCAAATATAGAGGGAAAAAAGCAAATATAGGGAGACAGAAGCAAATATAGAGGGACAGAAGCAAATATAGGGACACAGAAGCAAATATAGGGGGACAGAAGCAAATATAGGGAGACAGAAGCAAATATAGGGGGACAGAAGCAAATATAGGGAGACAGAAGCAAATATAGGGAGACAGAAGCAAATATAGGGAGACAGAAGCAAATATAGGGAGACAGAAGCAAATATAGGGAGACAGAAGCAAATATAGGGAGACAGAAGCAAATATAGGGGGACAGAAGCAAATATAGAGGGACAGAAGCAAATATAGGGAGACAGAAGCAAATAGAGGGAGACAGAAGGAAATATAGGGAGACAGAAGCAAATATAGGGAGACAGAAGCAAATATGGTGAGACAGAAGCAAATATAGGGAGACAGAAGCAAATATAGTGGGACAGAAGCAAATATAGGGAGACAGAAGCAAATATAGGGAGACAGAAGCAAATATAGGGAGACAGAAGCAAATATAGGGAGACAGAAGCAAATATAGAGAGACATAGGCAAATATAGAGGGACAGAAGCAAATATAGGGGGACAGAAGCAAATATAGAGGGACAGAAGCAAATATAGGGAGACAGAAGCAAATATAGGGAGACAGAAGCAAATATAGGGAGACAGAAGCAAATATAGGGAGACAGAAGCAAATATAGGGAGACAGAGGCAAATATAGAGGGACAGAAGCAAATATAGGGAGACAGAAGCAAATATAGAGGGACAGAAGCAAATATAGGGAGACAGAAGCAAATATAGGGAGACAGAAGCAAATATAGGGAGACAGAAGTAAATATAGGGAGACAGAAGCAAATTTAGGGAGACAGAGGCAAATATAGAGGGACAGAAGCAAATATAGGGAGACAGAAGCAAATATAGGGAGACAGAAGCAAATATAGGGAGACAGAAGCAAATATAGGGAGACAGAAGCAAATATAGGGGGACAAAAGCAAATATAGAGGGACAGAGGCAAATATAGGGACAGACGAAATTTTAAGATCCATCTTTTTTAGTTTGGAGACACATTAAACATCTATTATAATCTAGAAATTTAAAATGTTCATGCTATAAATACATTCTCATTTGCTAAAAGTTGCACTTATGTTACCATTGATATTAAAATTATATAATATCAATCAAAACCATGAACCACGAAACTGTCATCTATGTTTTCACCATGAGTTTACTTCCTCTTTATTTATAAATATAAAAAATTATATTTCAAGAATAGTAGAATATTTGCGAGACTAGTCGATGGATCCAAATATATATTGAGATGAGTAGTGTGGTCGACACCTCGCCACAGCCCTCAGGCTATATTTGTGACGCGTTGTTATTGTAAACATCGTGAACATATAGTCCGTTTTTCCTTAGTAAGGTATGAAAAAAAAACTATAGACCATTTTCTGTATGAAGGGATAGTACGTGTTCCCCCGAATCGATTTTCAATAATGGATAATTGGTGATGGATTGTCGATTATCGAGAGGGTTTAAAACACGGATATTATAACTATACTCTATAGTAGCTTAACTGAGTCGCACCTTTTGATTATTGATGTGTGCTGGGGGAGAGATTTGAACACAGACCTCCTTCATACGAAAACCGTTGACCACCTTATGACCTTGAACAAGTTTTTTCAATAATGGATAATCGAATTTTGAGAATTGGTGATGGATGATCCCTTATGACCCTGAACAAGTTTTTTCAATAATGGATAATCGAATTTTGAGAATTGAGAATTGGTGATGAATGATCGAGAGGGTTTAAAACACGGATATTACAAAAATATATATTTATTCGACGTAACTAAAAACCGGTCTATAGACCTCCAGACGAAGCCCTTCCACCTACAGCGCCGGACGCCTTAGACCACGCGACCATCAGCCAAATTGAACAACGCAGAGAGTGAGGCACGAACCCTATATCTTGCGAGGGGCTAGCACACGTCCTTCCGAGTGCAATGGTTTTGCAGATGTTCCCGCATTTGCGAAGTGGGGTTCGAACATCGCTTGGGTGAACCGGGGTGTTTTTTTTCTAGGCCTTCTGGTGTTAGCGTCTAATAAAACAGATATTATAAAATATATATTTATTCGACGTAACTAAAAAAAAATCCGTTCATATCGAAAACGGTCTATATTTTTAAAAAGTTCCTTCATATCAAAACCGGTCTATAGCCCCTCGGAGAGCATTGCAAAAGCCTTTCCAGACAAGGAGAAACTCAAAACCTTGACTCTAGCTGTCACAAACAACCGGGTAGGGAGGGGATATATAAGGGGGACACCATTTGATCGTCTATTTAAAACCGGGATCAAGATGGACAAGTTAAAGCAGCTGGTAAATATTGTTGACGCCGTGCCGACCGTAAAATTGAGCGATCTAATTGTCGATCAAAAGTACTCGGTGGATAAATTAAAAGTGGTCGATACAAAGTTCGGGAGACGCGTAATAGCCTATCTGAATGGTGAGGTTTGTGTATTTCTACCCTGTCGTTTCGGTACTCTAACAGATGAAGACGTGTGCGAACTGAATAACGAGACTCTGGTATTCACCTGTGCCGGAGTAAAACCAGGTGCACCCACCGTTGTGAACTTTGAACGCGTTTAAGAGTCAAGCAATACACGGCCAAAACCATCCAGTACGCTCACCATGCTTAGAATCGGCTATATTAATATAATGTTTGTGGGTCATACAATTGCGGGTCGTGCCTATATGACGGCAGAAAATATTCACAGTGTGGCTGTGAGCGATAAACATGTAATTTACAAAGTAGTAAATTACGACAGAGGTGTACCACATGATCGAGGCTACATAGAGTTTTGCGACTCTACCTGTCACACGATAAGAGCGACTGAAGTACGACCTTACGAAAGAATCGAAGAGTCTTACCTGTGCGATACTACATGCGCTGTATACAATTTCCGCAAAGGGGACATTGTGGCCGTGTTACCCAGGCTGCTACAACCCTTCCGCGCTCCATACCACCCGCCACCACCCTTCACGACGCCTCAACCAGCGACCTCACCCCCGGCATACCCGCCACAGCAAGCGTCGTCTGTCTACAGGACGCCGGAGTCAGAGTCGTCTCTCTACCAGACAGCAGAGTCAGCAGAATATTCACAGACAGAGTCAGCCGCGTGCCCACCACCAACGGAGGAGGAGGCAAAGTCCAAAGAACCCGTAAATCTCGAGGATTTAACAATCCACAAAACTTATTCAAACGTTTCAATTATAGGTGAAACGCCCAATGACTACATACTCGGTCTGGGCAGTTTCGGTAACGTCTTCCTTCCAAAGTCTGTCTATTATTTGAATTTTAAGCGATTTAAATCTAAACCACGTTGTATGATTTATCTTGGAGGACAAAGTGTTATGTTTAAAAGTGAATTTAAAAACTAGACGCGTTCGTTGTTGTTGTTGCATTCTATGAATGTTTTAAATTAATTAATTAATTAATTGGTGATTGTCAATAAAATAAAATAAAAAATAGTAAGAAAGTGTTATTATTTGGCCTTCTGTTCGGACACCTCCCTACGTTAGAGAGAATCAGAACTGCGCTACCATTATTTAGCGCACACCGGAGGAACTCTTTAACATTATCAATAATACAGTTTCTTTATTTATTTAATGGGAGCTCCTCAAGCAGGTACACTAATGAATAAATAAATATTTCATGGTGTGAACAAAATTTCTAAATTTTCTATTTGTGTAAATATATCTTCATGGTTGTAAATAAATATCCATGTATACTTTTATTTGTGTGAATAAATAGAAAGAATTTATTTTCTCTTGTATATGACATTTTATAATAACAAATTATTAAATGTTAGGAAATCTAGTTTTCAACATACAATTCGATAGTAGAACAATAATTATTTATTTATTGACTGTTACAATGATCTAGGTTTAAAGCCTGTCTGTGACAATACCAAATCAACTTGAGAGGTTAAATATTTCTTTTTGTGTTATTAGACATTTAATAACTTTAATTAAAATGATTAAACTAAACTAGATGTTTGGGTAAATTTAGTGTGGTTTTTCATGCTTAAGAAGAAAGGATTGTATTAATTACAGTTCCTTTCTTACTAAACCTACAAATAAATAAATACAATTATATCTATATATTTTTATAATTCTTCACTCTCAGATTTTTTGCCTACTTTCTGGGTAGCTCCAATGCAATCACCACCAATTTAAAATCTACAGTTAATCGGAAATGGATAATTATATAACTACTAAACAATAAAAATAACAAATAGCTAGATTCTAAAATATGTAACAGTGTCTTTATGAATCCGATGATTTCAGTCTTGAAAGACTAGGAGGTCTAAACTTTAAATAGTCTGAAGGTTGAAATCCTTCCAATCAAAAAACCTCTAACCAACTCCAATCTCAATAACCAAAATAAATACAACAAAAGTGGAATCTATAAACTAACTTGTGAATGTAATGCTACATACATACGAAATATTGGTTGGGCACTTTCTATGCGTTATGCTGAGCACTTAAGTGACTTTAAATAGAATAGAATAAAATATAAATTGTCTGAATACCTGAAAACCTCAGCTCATCAACCAACACCCATTAACAAATGCATGACACTTTTTCAACCTTCCACCAAAGGTCCAAAAATGAGTATCGCTGAAAACCTCCATATTTATAATGCTACTCTTCATCACAATATTATTTTTAACGAACAAACAAGTTTCAATAACCAATCCCTTATCAATATAATCAAGAACCTCCCACAATATGCGAAAATCAAAAACTCAAATAAGTCCCATCCTAAAAACCCGGCCCTCCTACCATCGTAGTTTAGACCTGTTTGGGACAGTTCAAAGAAGATAAGAGCCTACATTTATTCTCCCTTTGTACTATATTTTCATTCTAAACAAAAACAATTTATTTTATTTTCATTTTTTCTTCTATATATATTCAACAGCAAACAAACAAACGACTGACACACTAGCGACATCTCACATATTAACTCTTATCTTTCCCAAAAATGTCTACGTTGGTCACTTGGTCTTTTCTAGAACACCAATCACAAAGGTTATAAAATTAACAATTAACTGCACATAAATCTATTGCACTGTGTTAACACCAGGAATAATATCTTAGTCCCAATCTGAAGGAGAGCTTGCTAGTTTGGGTGTTTTTTCATAATATTCAATTTTTTATATTTATAATTTTCGTCCTTTTATTTTTACAAATCGATTACCTTTTTTAACACCAGTTTTTTGCTAATGTCTCTGTGTATCCTCAAATTGCTAGTTTGATTTCATCAGAATCTGTTTAGTTTGTTACTTTATCATAACTTAATATTTACTATTATTGTATTGGTTTGTCTCAGACCTGATGATGGCGTAATCGCCAAAACATCTCGTCCCCCAGCCAAGAGTAGCAACCAATTATACAAGGAGATGAATCAAAACCACACAGATAAGGAAATACACATTATTCAAACTTTTCAAACGTCAAATTTTCCTTTTTGTATACGCTTCTTTCATAAAAATCAATTACTTATTTATATGATTTTATATTTATAATATATCATAATTGAGTAATATATAGCATGGATGACACATCTATTGATTTCCATTAAATCTAAAATTAATCTTGTCTCGATAGTTAACACAAGCAAGTTTTTAGAAACCATTTGACTCGAATAACAAGTCTTTAACATTAAATCCTTTACAATCTTTTAATAATTTTGTGAAATAAGTTTTGTATTATGTCTTTAATTTTAATATGTTTCATATAGATTTTATATTGTTAATTTGTTTACATGTGTAAGGTACATGAATAACAACCTAGACAAATATTTTAACCTTTTTATTAATTATCTTTCCATTGTCACTGTTTAAATATCTTAAACATTACAGAATATGTATTTCATCTCAACATATGTTCAAACTGTGTACTAGTATATTTAATTATTCAACTAATAAATTCACTATTGTTGGCATACGAATAAACCTATTATTTTTGATAGGTCATAACCTTCATTAAATCTATAATCTTTTCTCAAGTACTCAAAATCTTATAGAGTTTTTAAGTTATTATACTAATCACTCTAATATAGTCAATTTGTCAATTTCCACTTTTCATTTTATTATCATATATACCTATAATCTGCTACTAATTAAATATTGTTTTTGTACAGATTTATATTTTTTCTTTGTTTTATGCTAATTAATTTCAGAACTTCACTATTTAACAATCTCAATGATAATTTTTTAGAAATGTTATTGTACCTGTTTTATTTGACTTAATTTCTTGATGTATTAGTTTTTCATCGAAATTATTAAATTATCTTCATGTTATGTTTCATATTTATATTGTTTAATTGACCAAAGAAGTTGTACCAATAAATCTGATTAGCTGTTCCATCCAAGTACGTTCCTTATATTATAAATTCATATTTCTCCTTATTACAACTAATATGAATATAACTAGAAATATAATAAAATATTATCAATGTTTATTTCAAAAGTAATGTTTAAATTTTACTATGTTCCTTTATATTTTAATACTACTATACATAAGTAAGGACAATGCTAAAATTTGATACATCATTTTCGTTTCTATTTATTCAACAAAATATTGTTAAAAATATATCATACAAACCCACTTCAACAACCAACAGCCATTATACATTTTAACAAAACTATTACCAAAGCTCTAACACTTCTTTTACCTTCTAATCTAGGCATATATCTACTATTGTATGAGGATACATTCACACAGTCCAATTTTAATAGACATAGTATTTAAACACATTTTTATGGAGTCAATATTGATAACACCCGCATCGGTGGCTGCATAATCTAAGGCATTGGTGGCCAACCTCTTTTTCTTGCATACCACTTTGTGCGCACAAAATCTAGGGCGTGCCACTCCACCACAAAATCTTCAAACTAACCTTACCTTAGTACCACCACCATCTTTAGAAAAATACAGACAGACATTATTAGGCCCATTTAAAATTTGATAGTATAATATAGTATAACAAACATTAGCTATAGCCTAATGTGCCTACCTCAATATTTTGCGAAGATTACTACATATACAAATGTATCTTAACAATGAATATATAAACATACACTGAGTTTCTTATACAACTTAAAAGGAAATTATTACAATGAGCCATCATTCGTCACCCAGACAATTTGAAGCTAAGGGTTTTCCCAACCTGGTACACAGCAATGGAAATACTTGTTAATGAGATTAATTATAAACGAACCGCTAAGAATAATAACGGCCTACATCTTTCAAAATTGGAGAATACTTGCATAATATAATTACATATAACCAGATATTATCACATCCTTTCTTACAAGAACATACACAGTTTATTCTTGTCATAGTAGACGAACACTTGCCTTAATTTTTGATATCCGACTCAGACGGACTAAGAGAACATAATGTGAAGGACAACCACAATACCTCCTCGTCCCAGCAGTCATCCTGGTGAGCAGGATTTGGAAGTGTTTGATGACATTGATGTTTAAGGCTGGAGAGCTTTGCGCAGGACCCCTCACAAATGCCGCATTTAAGTGACAAAATGGCGCCTGGAGTTGAAGCTAAAGAAGAAACACAGTCAAGCGCTAGCGCTCTCGACTCACCGCTAGCTCCGATTATGTCAGCAGAGTGCTACGCCGACAATTGGTATGACGCGTTGGTCAAAGAAAATTATGTCTTTGATTTTAACCGCGAGCTGTAACTGTATTGCTGACGTGCAAATGCGGGTACACATCAAGCCGTAAGGATGTAGGGCAATAATGCTAATTACTTCACCGGGCAGCTGCGGGTACACATTTCGTGCTGTAAGGGTTTCAAATCCCCTGACACATCGTCTAAATGTGGGGATGGCGCGCGCGCCTTCCCTACATTTAGACGATGTGTCAGGGGATTTGAAACCCTTACAGCACGAAATGTGTACCCGCAGCTGCCCCGGTGAAGTAATTAGCATTATTGCCCTACATCCTTACGGCTTGATGTGTACCCGCATTTGCACGTCAGCAATACAGTTACAGCTCGCGGTTAAAATCAAAGACATAATTTTCTTTGACCAACGCGTCATACCAATTGTCGGCGTAGCACTCTGCTGACATAATCGGAGCTAGCGGTGAGTCGAGAGCGCTAGCGCTTGACTGTGTTTCTTCTTTAGCTTCAACTCCAGGCGCCATTTTGTCACTTAAATGCGGCATTTGTGAGGGGTCCTGCGCAAAGCTCTCCAGCCTTAAACATCAATGTCATCAAACACTTCCAAATCCTGCTCACCAGGATGACTGCTGGGACGAGGAGGTATTGTGGTTGTCCTTCACATTATGTTCTCTTAGTCCGTCTGAGTCGGATATCAAAAATTAAGGCAAGTGTTCGTCTACTATGACAAGAATAAACTGTGTATGTTCTTGTAAGAAAGGATGTGATAATATCTGGTTATATGTAATTATATTATGCAAGTATTCTCCAATTTTGAAAGATGTAGGCCGTTATTATTCTTAGCGGTTCGTTTATAATTAATCTCATTAACAAGTATTTCCATTGCTGTGTACCAGGTTGGGAAAACCCTTAGCTTCAAATTGTCTGGGTGACGAATGATGGCTCATTGTAATAATTTCCTTTTAAGTTGTATAAGAAACTCAGTGTATGTTTATATATTCATTGTTAAGATACATTTGTATATGTAGTAATCTTCGCAAAATATTGAGGTAGGCACATTAGGCTATAGCTAATGTTTGTTATACTATATTATACTATCAAATTTTAAATGGGCCTAATAATGTCTGTCTGTATTTTTCTAAAGATGGTGGTGGTACTAAGGTAAGGTTAGTTTGAAGATTTTGTGGTGGAGTGGCACGCCCTAGATTTTGTGCGCACAAAGTGGTATGCAAGAAAAAGAGGTTGGCCACCAATGCCTTAGATTATGCAGCCACCGATGCGGGTGTTATCAATATTGACTCCATAAAAATGTGTTTAAATACTATGTCTATTAAAATTGGACTGTGTGAATGTATCCTCATACAATAGTAGATATATGCCTAGATTAGAAGGTAAAAGAAGTGTTAGAGCTTTGGTAATAGTTTTGTTAAAATGTATAATGGCTGTTGGTTGTTGAAGTGGGTTTGTATGATATATTTTTAACAATATTTTGTTGAATAAATAGAAACGAAAATGATGTATCAAATTTTAGCATTGTCCTTACTTATGTATAGTAGTATTAAAATATAAAGGAACATAGTAAAATTTAAACATTACTTTTGAAATAAACATTGATAATATTTTATTATATTTCTAGTTATATTCATATTAGTTGTAATAAGGAGAAATATGAATTTATAATATAAGGAACGTACTTGGATGGAACAGCTAATCAGATTTATTGGTACAACTTCTTTGGTCAATTAAACAATATAAATATGAAACATAACATGAAGATAATTTAATAATTTCGATGAAAAACTAATACATCAAGAAATTAAGTCAAATAAAACAGGTACAATAACATTTCTAAAAAATTATCATTGAGATTGTTAAATAGTGAAGTTCTGAAATTAATTAGCATAAAACAAAGAAAAAATATAAATCTGTACAAAAACAATATTTAATTAGTAGCAGATTATAGGTATATATGATAATAAAATGAAAAGTGGAAATTGACAAATTGACTATATTAGAGTGATTAGTATAATAACTTAAAAACTCTATAAGATTTTGAGTACTTGAGAAAAGATTATAGATTTAATGAAGGTTATGACCTATCAAAAATAATAGGTTTATTCGTATGCCAACAATAGTGAATTTATTAGTTGAATAATTAAATATACTAGTACACAGTTTGAACATATGTTGAGAAGAAATACATATTCTGTAATGTTTAAGATATTTAAACAGTGACAATGGAAAGATAATTAATAAAAAGGTTAAAATATTTGTCTAGGTTGTTATTCATGTACCTTACACATGTAAACAAATTAACAATATAAAATCTATATGAAACATATTAAAATTAAAGACATAATACAAAACTTATTTCACAAAATTATTAAAAGATTGTAAAGGATTTAATGTTAAAGACTTGTTATTCGAGTCAAATGGTTTCTAAAAACTTGCTTGTGTTAACTATCGAGACAAGATTAATTTTAGATTTAATGGAAATCAATAGATGTGTCATCCATGCTATATATTACTCAATTATGATATATTATAAATATAAAATCATATAAATAAGTAATTGATTTTTATGAAAGAAGCGTATACAAAAAGGAAAATTTGACGTTTGAAAAGTTTGAATAATGTGTATTTCCTTATCTGTGTGGTTTTGATTCATCTCCTTGTATAATTGGTTGCTACTCTTGGCTGGGGGACGAGATGTTTTGGCGATTACGCCATCATCAGGTCTGAGACAAACCAATACAATAATAGTAAATATTAAGTTATGATAAAGTAACAAACTAAACAGATTCTGATGAAATCAAACTAGCAATTTGAGGATACACAGAGACATTAGCAAAAAACTGGTGTTAAAAAAGGTAATCGATTTGTAAAAATAAAAAGGACGAAAATTATAATATAAAAAATTGAATATTATGAAAAAACACCCAAACTAGCAAGCTCTCCTTCAGATTGGGACTAAGATATTATTCCTGGTGTTAACACAGTGCAATAGATTTATGTGCAGTTAATTGTTAATTTTATAACCTTTGTGATTGGTGTTCTAGAAAAGACCAAGTGACCAACGTAGACATTTTTGGGAAAGATAAGAGTTAATATGTGAGATGTCGCTAGTGTGTCAGTCGTTTGTTTGTTTGCTGTTGAATATATATAGAAGAAAAATGAAAATAAAATAAATTGTTTTTGTTTAGAATGAAAATATAGTACAAAGGGAGAATAAATGTAGGCTCTTATCTTCTTTGAACTGCCCAAACAGGTCTAAACTACGATGGTAGGAGGGCCGGGTTTTTAGGATGGGACTTATTTGAGTTTTTGATTTTCGCATATTGTGGGGGGTTCTTGATTATATTGATAAGGGATTGGTTATTGAAACTTGTTTGTTCGTTAAAAATAATATTGTGATGAAGAGTAGCATTATAAATATGGAGGTTTTCAGCGATACTCATTTTTGGACCTTTGGTGGAAGGTTGAAAAAGTGTCATGCATTTGTTAATGGGTGTTGGTTGATGAGCTGAGGTTTTCAGGTATTCAGACAATTTATATTTTATTCTATTCTATTTAAAGTCACTTAAGTGCTCAGCATAACGCATAGAAAGTGCCCCTCCAATATTTCGTATGTATGTAGCATTACATTCACAAGTTAGTTTATAGATTCCACTTTTGTTGTATTTATTTTGGTTATTGAGATTGGAGTTGGTTAGAGGTTTTTTGATTGGAAGGATTTCAACCTTCAGACTATTTAAAGTTTAGACCTCCTAGTCTTTCAAGACTGAAATCATCGGATTCATAAAGACACTGTTACATATTTTAGAATCTAGCTATTTGTTATTTTTATTGTTTAGTAGTTATATAATTATCCATTTCCGATTAACTGTAGATTTTAAATTGGTGGTGATTGCATTGGAGCTACCCAGAAAGTAGGCAAAAAATCTGAGAGTGAAGAATTATAAAAATATATAGATATAATTGTATTTATTTATTTTTAGGTTTAGTAAGAAAGGAACTGTAATTAATACAATCCTTTCTTCTTAAGCATGAAAAACCACACTAAATTTACCCAAACATCTAGTTTAGTTTAATCATTTTAATTAAAGTTATTAAATGTCTAATAACACAAAAAGAAATATTTAACCTCTCAAGTTGATTTGGTATTGTCACAGACAGGCTTTAAACCTAGATCATTGTAACAGTCAATAAATAAATAATTATTGTTCTACTATCGAATTGTATGTTGAAAACTAGATTTCCTAACATTTAATAATTTGTTATTATAAAATGTCATATACAAGAGAAAATAAATTCTTTCTATTTATTCACACAAATAAAAGTATACATGGATATTTATTTACAACCATGAAGATATATTTACACAAATAGAAAATTTAGAAATTTTGTTCACACCATGAAATATTTATTTATTCATTAGTGTACCTGCTTGAGGAGCTCCCATTAAATAAATAAAGAAACTGTATTATTGATAATGTTAAAGAGTTCCTCCGGTGTGCGCTAAATAATGGTAGCGCAGTTCTGATTCTCTCTAACGTAGGGAGGTGTCCGAACAGAAGGCAAATAATAACATTTCTTACTATTTTTTATTTTATTTTATTGACAATCACCAATTAATTAATTAATTAATTTAAAACATTCATAGAATGCAACAACAACAACGAACGCGTCTAGTTTTTAAATTCACTTTTAAACATAACACTTTGTCCTCCAAGATAAATCATACAAGCGTGGTTTAGATTTAAATCGCTTAAAATTCAAATAATAGACAGACTTTGGAAGGAAGACGTTACCGAAACTGCCCAGACCGAGTATGTAGTCATTGGGCGTTTCACCTATAATTGAAACGTTTGAATAAGTTTTGTGGATTGTTAAATCCTCGAGATTTACGGGTTCTTTGGACTTTGCCTCCTCCTCCGTTGGTGGTGGGCACGCGGCTGACTCTGTCTGTGAATATTCTGCTGACTCTGCTGTCTGGTAGAGAGACGACTCTGACTCCGGCGTCCTGTAGACAGACGACGCTTGCTGTGGCGGGTATGCCGGGGTGAGGTCGCTGGTTGAGGCGTCGTGAAGGGTGGTGGCGGGTGGTATGGAGCGCGGAAGGGTTGTAGCAGCCTGGGTAACACGGCCACAATGTCCCCTTTGCGGAAATTGTATACAGCGCATGTAGTATCGCACAGGTAAGACTCTTCGATTCTTTCGTAAGGTCGTACTTCGTCGCTCTTATCGTGTGACAGGTAGAGTCGCAAAACTCTATGTAGCCTCGATCATGTGGTACACCTCTGTCGTAATTTACTACTTTGTAAATTACATGTTTATCGCTCACAGCCACACTGTGAATATTTTCTGCCGTCATATAGGCACGACCCGCAATTGTATGACCCACAAACATTATATTAATATAGCCGATTCTAAGCATGGTGAGCGTACTGGATGGTTTTGGCCGTGTATTGCTTGACTCTTAAACGCGTTCAAAGTTCACAACGGTGGGTGCACCTGGTTTTACTCCGGCACAGGTGAATACCAGAGTCTCGTTATTCAGTTCGCACACGTCTTCATCTGTTAGAGTACCGAAACGACAGGGTAGAAATACACAAACCTCACCATTCAGATAGGCTATTACGCGTCTCCCGAACTTTGTATCGACCACTTTTAATTTATCCACCGAGTACTTTTGATCGACAATTAGATCGCTCAATTTTACGGTCGGCACGGCGTCAACAATATTTACCAGCTGCTTTAACTTGTCCATCTTGATCCCGGTTTTAAATAGACGATCAAATGGTGTCCCCCTTATATATCCCCTCCCTACCCGGTTGTTTGTGACAGCTAGAGTCAAGGTTTTGAGTTTCTCCTTGTCTGGAAAGGCTTTTGCAATGCTCTCCGAGGGGCTATAGACCGGTTTTGATATGAAGGAACTTTTTAAAAATATAGACCGTTTTCGATATGAACGGATTTTTTTTAGTTACGTCGAATAAATATATATTTTATAATATCTGTTTTATTAGACGCTAACACCAGAAGGCCTAGAAAAAAAACACCCCGGTTCACCCAAGCGATGTTCGAACCCCACTTCGCAAATGCGGGAACATCTGCAAAACCATTGCACTCGGAAGGACGTGTGCTAGCCCCTCGCAAGATATAGGGTTCGTGCCTCACTCTCTGCGTTGTTCAATTTGGCTGATGGTCGCGTGGTCTAAGGCGTCCGGCGCTGTAGGTGGAAGGGCTTCGTCTGGAGGTCTATAGACCGGTTTTTAGTTACGTCGAATAAATATATATTTTTTGTAATATCCGTGTTTTAAACCCTCTCGATCATTCATCACCAATTCTCAATTCTCAAAATTCGATTATCCATTATTGAAAAAACTTGTTCAGGGTCATAAGGGATCATCCATCACCAATTCTCAAAATTCGATTATCCATTATTGAAAAAACTTGTTCAAGGTCATAAGGTGGTCAACGGTTTTCGTATGAAGGAGGTCTGTGTTCAAATCTCTCCCCCAGCACACATCAATAATCAAAAGGTGCGACTCAGTTAAGCTACTATAGAGTATAGTTATAATATCCGTGTTTTAAACCCTCTCGATAATCGACAATCCATCACCAATTATCCATTATTGAAAATCGATTCGGGGGAACACGTACTATCCCTTCATACAGAAAATGGTCTATAGTTTTTTTTTCATACCTTACTAAGGAAAAACGGACTATATGTTCACGATGTTTACAATAACAACGCGTCACAAATATAGCCTGAGGGCTGTGGCGAGGTGTCGACCACACTACTGAGATGTTTAATGAGATGGCTAGTGCAGTTATTTTGCTTTCAAAGATAATGAGCTCGGATGATAATATGGTGGATTTAATCTTAAATCTGGTCCCCTTCTGGACGTTATTTCCTACCTTAGACAGGGTATAGATTTATACTGACCCTATTTATTCTTCTGAGAACGAGCTTAGATATTCGCGCCATTGACTAGGCACTGGTCTACTTGTAAAAACCTCTCAATTTTAATATACTCGTAAATATATGCCCATAATGGTATGCGCTAAAATCTTCTAACATATCAAGTAAAACAGTGGGAATGGGTAAAAAGGTACAAAGGTGAATTTGGCATGGTTTACTTCTACTTGGTATTTTATTTACTAAATTGTTTCTTCACATTCCCTTCACACTAATGCAGATACTGTTATTTAATTCTACCCTCATCCTCCCTGCAAGTGTCAGGCTATATCGGGAAGAAAAAGTTGCTCGCACACACGCACACACACGCGCACACACACACACACACACACACATGCACGTGGTGGTGATAATCTAAAAATATTTATGTGTATCCACTCAAAAACCAAACGTGTTGTCGATTATCTGATTATAATTGGCTTAGCGAAGCATCACGGGTCAACAGAATAATAGGAACAGTTTATTAACAACATTATTTATTTTCGGATGGATATAAAAAATAATTTAGATTATTGTCACTTTGAATATTATCAAACTATGGAGTCGAGTCGTGACACACTTCAACACATCTAACACGCGTTACATTCAGTGATTAATTTAAAATCACCGAACAGTCGAGGCTGCTGGCTGCTTGAGTCCAACCTAAACAACGCACGCATTCACACTGTCGGAGAGGGTTGGTCTTAAATTCGATATTGCTATACAATCAGATGCTGTCAAGAAGAACCGACAACGTTGAAACAATCCCAACTAGAGCTAAGTGGGTCTAGCAGACAACTCTGCTCATCACGTGAAAATATTTCAATTTTTCTTTTGTTTTCCTATGAAACCAAAGTAATTCTTGCATTTAACATGCTCAGTCTCGACAAGGAGACCCCTGTTAGAATACAGGCTGGATAATTTGGAAAATGGTGGGAAAGGGGTAGTCCCTTCCTCTATCAGACTCTAGAATTCAGGCCAGTTTAATAATCAGATTGAGTACGCTTCAAGTAAATACAGGATTACATCTACTTATATCAGAATGGATTGGTTCAGTTTCATCTGCAAAACCTACCTAAACCTACCTAAACCTACCTAAACTTGAATTCCATTCTGATTTAAGTAGATGTCCTGTATTTAGTGTAGCACCACACTTAAAGGCGTACCACTCAATCTGACTATGAAATTGACCCTTATAGTGCACCCTAATTGTCGCTGGCCGAGCGCACATATGCCGCTGTGGAAGTGAGGCAGTCAGCAAGTCGTCATAAGGCTCCCTATTTAGTGGGTTCCCATTGGTGCGATCGACGAACGGGCGCATCGTGATGACAGGCTTGCATGCGTGACGGTATCTCTCTCTCTCTCCCTAGACTAAATTACAGCTCCGACGAGAAACCAAACCCGACCCCCATCTGACACGTTACAAGAGAGGCGCCGAAAATGAAACGTTTATCCACTAGCCACGCCCCCCCCCCCTTTTTTTTTTCTTCACGAGGTTGTGAACATCGAACATACCTTCCTCCTGACTACTTGCCCCTTTGTTTGACAGAGGTTTTATAGTAGCAGAGTAGCCGCCAGGATCTGGGGGCAGAAACACGTGGAACACTTACACGATTCCACGCCGAGAGGAACCGGGCGTAGAACATTTTTATTGTGAAAACAATGTGATACAGTCCATTTACATATAAAAGGTAGGCTATTTAAAAAAATACAAGCATATATTTTTTGTTGCCTAGATTGATAACATTTTACTATATTGTTAGTGTGATTTTATTAGTATTGATAATATCTATCAAAAGGTAGGTCATATGACTAGAAATATGAATATGTAAAAGTGTCAAGTAGAAAGCTGACATATAAAGCCTTCCAATACAAATGATGAGGTATATTTATATATAATTAGTAATAAATCATAGGAACTCTTACTATTTATTAAAACTAACCGTTGCAAATTACTCAACTTTACGTATATATATATATGAGAGTTATCTTATATACTTTTATAAATATATTTCCAAAAAATGTTCTTTCTAGTTAAATTAGTCGGCAGTTGGGGTAAGACCTAACAGGAGGCTGTTGAAGATTGTCCTAATTGTATGGTCTTGACGCGGCTTAATTGTACCAGCTGTGTTTTAGAAATATATTAATAATTAGCATTTTACCGCGGCTTCGCTCGCATTAAACAATGCATCAACACAATCATACACGTAAACACCGCTGTGGGTAGTTCGTTATATTAAAGTTGGCCCTACCTCATTAGAGTTCGTAAAGTTATGAATTGTATCGTATGTTAATTGAAAATTTTAAAGTAACCTTTTTAAACACACATATTATAATATAACATGACTAATATGGTACCAGTGGCGTGTCATGTAGTGTTGCCACGGTAAGCAAAGTTAGTTTAAACTGTACCTGTACATTTTTCTCATCGCTAAGTATAACACTTGCTTGGCCAGAAACGAATTCAAAATTTATAATATAAATTTATATTAAATTTTGACATTTTAGGACAAATATCCAAAATAATTAGATTAAATATTGTGATACTAAGTTAATTTAACCACTTAGGACCAACTCTGCTAATCATGTGTGCATTATAATATTTTGTAAATTATATTTTAATAACTAAAGTTATATAGCTAAGCAAAATATTGATTTTACATTAAATATTGTTTTAAATATTCAAACTTTAATTCGAACGTGAAGATTGGGGTTTGACCCCGGTCGGGTGTACTAAGGTGATTCTTTCAAAATGGTTTTCCCCTCTCCCGCAACCCAAATACGGATACGTAGGCGTACAGCCCAAACGGGTAGTAAGACGCGGTGGTAAAAATATAATATATATCTCTTAGACAGCACCATTCTGAGAAATTGAGCTACGGTCCCCTAGAACTACATTTTGGCACATTGATTATTTATTTGAACTCTCGGCTATGGCTGAGAATCCGGCACCTTAGCTCAGTCGATAGCATGTCTGTCTACTGAACTAAGGCACCTGGGTTCAGTTCCCGGCATGGCCGAGAATGTATTGTTGGTGATGAATTAACTGCCGAGGACTGGATGTTGTGCCTGTCCTAGTCATAAGTTAGATTATAAGGCGTGTGAGGCTACAACAGACCTAGCAGGCCGGTAGTGGAGAATATATGACTTGAATAAAAAACTGACCGAGGCCACAGGCTAGAAACAGTAATGGATGTAAGTTAAAAGCTATGGTCAAGAGGTTTAAGGTGTTAGATTCACATTACATGTGGTCATCGTTGAAGGGGATATTGAGGTTGGCATTCTGGTCAAGTGCACTGAGGGTAGTTTTCTACATTTAACTCTCCCAGTGACTTTTATATAATATTTCCATGATAGTGTTGGAACACTTCCTCTAAACTAGCGTCGTTATATTTACCTCTTTGAGACTGTGATTGTTTTGAAAGCTAGCAACATATTCATCCTCCTCGCTAGTTGAATGTTCTAAGGCTCCACGCTCTCAATACACTAAGATTGTTAAGAATGAAGAGATCGGAGCTTGAATCCTGGTCGGGTGAACCGAAAGTTGTTTTTTCTAAATGGTTTTCTACTATACCTCAATTAAAATTTTGTGACACTTCATCTAAAACTAAAATCTCCTCATTCCTAGCACATTAGCGTGATTGGTAAATAAGCGTAAGCTGCAACCCTAATGGGTTGTAAGACTAGGTGTTTAAAAAAATCATAATAGTTACCGGTATCTTTGTTATTAGCAGGAACAGCAACCCGCACCAGTGGGAACATAGATAAAGGCATCAGTCTCGTCTTTTCTTGTTTGGCGATTGTGAAGAAGTCATGATTATAATTCCAGATAGTTCTACTAAAGTGTGTTTATCTTAAATGGTTTCCCACACTTTATCCAAGCAAATGAGGGTATAATTATTCTAAATTCTAATTCCTCGTCCCAACTCAGTGGTTGCATACCAAGGAGAGGGAGGGAGAGGAATTAGGGGGATGATTTATTAAATAAAAATTTATACCTTTTATAAAATGTAGTTGAAAATGACTACCATCATCACAGCCTAAACATTTAAGAGAAAATGTATCTCTCATAATACAAGGGAGAAAGAAAGGCTCACCTTGTCGTACAAGGGCCTAACCAAATGTTCCCTCCCTTGTATTATTGTTCAGACAAACACATCACAAACATCAACTCAAGATGTTCTCCCTACAAAAAAAACCCTTTGTAATGCCTCCTCCTCCCAACTTTCTACTGTATAATACTTCGTCTTCTCCCCACGCGGGCTCTACACATTTAGAAACATTTAAATCACTTAAGATAGGCGAGCATGTAAGGCCGGAGCGGAGCGGTGTTCTCCACACACACACGCACACACGCATTAAAAAAATCTGATGAGAAAGACAGCGGCGAGCGCTGTTCGGTGTAATGACGGCTCCACCCAAACTCCGCCTGGCTGCCCTCGACTCCTCACAACAACAGTACCGAGAACGAGGATTCTCTCACTATCACCACTGACTTGTTTTAATATAAGAACACTTATTTGAGGTAATTAACGTGCACTTTCTGAACCGACTGATAATATCAGTACACGAGAATGTCTATGAGCGAGAGTGGAAGTACCTACCAATTTTGCTAGGAAAGGTATTTTAATATACCTTCCACTTTTTTTAAATGCCACAGTTGACATGGGGCTGATGGCTTTACTTTTACTCCGAAGGAAGTTGTACTACGGATTTTTATCGCTCAAGTAAAATCTGTCGACCTCTATTGGAGTTGAAATCGCAAACCTCAGGTCCTGAGGCGAGCACTCTACTCCAAGACCACCGAGGACAACTTAAACCTTAAAGAGTGACAACATCCAGTTCCTCGGATGTTCTTTCAAAGGAAAAGAGAAAACACCAATTTCATCTGACGGTACAAATCTCGGAATCGATTTTGGGACGTTCAACTCAATAAACAGACACGCTACCGAAAAGCTCTCCGTATTTTATGTACTGCCATTAACCTGATATTAGACCAGTTTTCCTAATGTCGGATTATCAAGCTTATACTCTATATCTGTCTATATGCATTATGAAAACCAGCCTAGTATAATACTAGAAGTATAAAAAGAAATGTGTAATTTTAGAATAAAAAACATTCTAAAAAAGTTTTGGTCAGCAATTTGTCAATTGTAATTGGTTCTTTGCAAATGTATATTGCACATTTGATCCTTTCTTAATTTATGCAATGTAAGCAATGCATCACCCGTTGCATTGTTTTCCTCGGCCCATTGAATGATGATATCGATGACAACATGTCCATCTTGAGATTTGACAATGTGGCCCGTCGAATTTGAGAATCTTTCTCGTCCATAAAATCTTCTACTAAATCAATACAAACTATGATTTCGTCTTCTGTCACCATCGGTTCATAACGTTTAGGACTCTGTACAGATCATTTTTCGATTGCATCAAGTGTCAGTTCTCAATTTGTATCGCCACCATCTCTATCAATTTCTTCTACAGGCAAATATCTCATGTTTACGCTTCAAAGCAGTCAACATTCCAGGCAAAAACTTGTTGATTCACTAACAAAACCAACCAATAAAAACCAGCACTATTTCTCAGAAATGTCACGTTTTTCTTACGCGAGATGTAGTGTCGAACTAAAGAGCATGATGGCACCTCAAATACTGTGGTCTATGGGGGCCCAGCATAATAAAGTTGGATTACTGGGTGTGAGAATGAATTAAACGTCGAAATATAGAAAAAGAGCTTGAAGGCCCGTCAAAGGCATAAAATATTCTGATTTTTGGACGTGAAGAGCTAGCTAACACCAGATTTTCGAGCGTGTACGACATTTAATATTAATTAAATATGATACTATTACTTGCTTGATATAAGAGATCTAAGAAGTAATACAAATTAATTTATTTAAGAATAAGTAAACGTTTTTTTTTAGTCCTGAAACGATAGTAATTGATGAGACTTTTTTATACTCAATTTGTTTTGTATATATAAATATTAAGGAATAAATTAATAAAGGGGGGACACGTGTTTCTATCGCCAGATCTAAATGGAACAACACTCGGATCAATTCTTCAGTCTAAAGAAACAGTTTAGTGGTTATTACATGATATTTTGAAGTATCGCTAACTTTATACATACTGTGGATTGATTTAAATTGGCTTGTCATTTCATGCTCCACAGGACCATTAGCTTGGGGTCTACGAGAGGAAAGATTATTCTCGCCGCGATGACGAGAAAACAGACGCGATCTTCATAAATATGTAAATAGGTTCTTCCACTGGAAAGATTACACATAAAATAGCAACAACATTAAAATACTAGTTCTTTACAAATTATCCCCTTATTAGTGCGTGAAACACTGAAATTAGCTTTAGTTAACTGACCCACATCTAACAAACATTAGCTTGTAAGGTGCAATTCTGTCTGCTTATTAAGTATTTCAGAACCTGAAGTAGCATAGAATTTAAATTTTATAGTACTTTTTACAAACCATTTTGGCCTTTTATTTATGTTTTTACTTTTTCTTTATTTTAAAATTGTTACTATTTGTATGATCATCATAAGGGTTATTAACAAATAAATCTAAAGGCAAAGCATAATTGGAAATGAACACTAACTATTGTGGGAGAAGGTTGGGAAAAATACAGAGATAAATAACTTTCAGTGACACCGACTGGTATTCAAGCCCAAACTTCACGTCAACAGCAACCAAATACAATGTATATGTGATGACTTAAGATACCATCTCTAGGCCGATTAACCGAGACATTGTATTCGTGACCACTTTTGAACCAAGAATGGCATTATTGTGGAAATGCGGATTTTCGTCATTTTAATTTTTCTCATTGATATCAAGTAGTCCGACTAGTCATGTTTTGTCCATATATTTAGAATTTTACAAAACACCGAGCAAGGTAAATATTACAAATAATTTATTGGATGACAGTCACATTGTCAAGTACATTTCTGGTATATGATAACTTATAATTTGCGTTTGTAGTAACATTTTTTGTTTTGCAAGATTTTTCAATTAAATCTGGTTTATCAGATCCTAGCATTTTAATTATTATACTATGTTGATAAATTATTTTTTTGTAGTTATTTATAATACTTATATAGCATCGTATTAACCTTTAAAACTATTACAAACAAAAAACTACTCTGTTTTGTCTATTTAAACTTTCAATAATCTAATATTCATTATATATATATTTTTTAATTTCACTCAAAAATAAGAGAGTTATGTGTACGTAAAATGTTTAGTTTTAACTGCTTGGTGACTTTCGACCAAAAAGTGACTTGACCCATGATCTTCACAAACGTCCCAAGTTGGTTTGGATCAGCTCAAATGGGCCGACTCTCGAGAGTCACGTAATTCTGACACGCGTATGCGCATTAGCACTTCACCTGTAACAAATATCTCTGAGCACCCACACCGTGCTTACAAGACCTCTCCTGAAGTCACACACGGCACAGTTGCCAACATTACACCAGGAAAGAGCTGAGCACAATATAATATTAAGATTGCTTAGGGTAATAAATTATCACATAGATTTGGATGATTAATTAACTATTATAAACTAAACTAATTATAATTGTAATCAAAATATTGGATGTTCATGTGCACATGTGATAGCTATTTGAATATATCCATTCATTTTTGACTTGGTCCTTTCGTCCTGGTCTGTGGAAAAGGCTGTTAAATTTTTTATTGGCTGCTCGGCTAAGAAGAGACCAAATAAACGAGTATAAAGAGATAAAAGGAGGCATCCTGGCACGAAAGAGAAGAATTGGACAAGTAGAGATAGAGAGAGAAAGGATAAATACTTAAAGTCAGTAGTTCATGTTAAATGACTCAATCGATAGCAATAATATAGCAATTACATATTCGTGTTTCCCAACTCTCGTGCTGCAGCCTGGTTATTTTCTCATGAAAATTCAGTATAACGTGTGATTACTATATTTCTCCTGACATTTATAATCACAAGCTTTTCTTGATACACTGTTTATACCAATCATACGGAGAAATGACAAAATATGTTCCTTAGTTGGGTTTTGACACCCACCTTACTTGAAAGGACAAATGCCAACAATTTCTGGCAATCTGGCGACAGCGCGAAATAATGTAGAAATTATTTTATTTGGCAGGGATCCAAAGTTGTGACATTGGAAGAGAATTCGACCTTCGAAAAAAAAACAAGTTTGGTTTCTTCTGGTGACTTACGGTCCCCGCATGTGAGGGAAGGGAGGGAAGGTTGATCAGGAAATATTTGTTAGTCAAATTGTTTTAATAAAACTGTGATGTACGTGAGTAAAATAATTAGCTAATGTAGAATCCTCTTATTCCGAACGTATCGTTAAGGCGTCTTTAAGGACATTTGTCCACCGCGTCTTACTACCCATCCAGGCTATACACATTTTAATTATACCAATAAGATAGGAATGGGAAAAATAGAGATTAGAGGAAATGTAGCTACGTTTGTTTGGATGTGGAATAGAAAACTATTTAAGAAAAACTACCTTCATGAGACACGGTCTGGATTAGAACCTTGACCTCCCCGTCATTAGCAAGCCAGACTGGATGAGCCTGACATTTTGACCACCTTCCCACCGATGTGAATCAAGAACCTTTCGTTGATTCGTGACTGGGAGGAGGGATGAGCCAATATAATGGGGATATTCCAGGATGGAAGATTTTGCTTTGTTAAGTAAAAAAAGGTGCTTTTAACTATCTTAGGCCTATATCAAAAGATAAAGTTTTGTAATCGTGAAAATGTTTGACCTTGAAATTATGATGTATCTTTGCGTTTTATATGTGTCCAAAAAAATATAGTATTTTACAATTCTGTCTATCCCTGGTCATGGATTTGAAACGTAGCTATTGATTTTATTCAAACTCTATATCTAGATGTTAAAGGGATATTTGTGTGGTGACCCTAATCGTTCCTTAAACTAAAGGTAGCTTAGACCTACTGGTGGTTTTCTGTAGTAATTTACTCACGACTAATTTTTAGTTCATCTTTTTAAATTTCTTGAACAATTTTGTTCAAAATTGGTATAAGGTGACTATTTTAGATGATCCAAAATAATGTATGCTTATTTTTATTAAATAAATACACTTTAGGATAGTTTACTTACTAAAAAATATAGAAAATATGAAATTTTTCGAAACTCGCCTTGTAAATTGAACTAAAAATAGCTATCTGGGAATAGTTTTTCAAGATAAATAAGAATCGGTTTTAATTTTTAACAAATGAAAATAATTTTAGGGTTGTTTAAAACATATTTCTGAAAATTTGAAATTTGTTAAAAATATTTGAACAATTTGGTTTAAAATTTAAATACAAAGCGTGATTATTACGATTAGCTCGAAGAGGAGTTTGTTTTTATGAGGCAAACTTACTCAACGGTAGTTTAGTGAAAACATAGTTTTCAAGGTTTTTTTCTTAGCAGTAATACACAATTTGAAAAAGTTTGTGCTATTGTGTCTTACCATTTATTTTTAACCTAATAAGTTATGCTACATATTTTTTAATTAATAGATTTAGTTGAATAAATACTATTTTCTTTTAGATAATATATTAATAATATCAACGAGAAACTGGACTAGTGTGTATTCTAAAATGATGGGGAGGTCGAGGATCGAATTCCGGTTGAACCCATTGAGAGTGTTAGCGTCAACAGTGTTTATAAATTATATTTAGTGCAACTAAAAAGCCGTATCCAGGATGGATAATAAGATGCGGTGCAAAATATAAATAATTATCCTAAATTAAAATATAAGATTGGGTTGAAGATTTAACATTTGAATGGATAAATATTAATCATTCTTAGCAAATAACATTCTCTGTAATACTCATGAAAATATTCCCTGTAATTTATCCATCTTTAGTTGAGACTGGTGGAATGATTGGTAGATTTTTTTAATGCTGTATTTAACTTGAAATTTATCAACACATGGAGTATATAAGCATTATTATTACAAGCTAACTTAACCTAATATCTTAAGTTATATACTAAACACCAATCTTTAGAGCCTTGATATTTTACTAATTTTATATCAGTATATACACTTTTATTAGTATTAAATATCTTCATCAGTACCCCGGGTCTAAAACCAAGAGCCACTGGATTTGCTATCAACAGCTCCCATGACCTCGGTGGGCATAGAGTTTACCTTTGTAATCCCTAGCTCTAGATATTAGAGGGATTCAATACAAAAAAAAAATTTAATTTTATTAAATAATTTTGAAAAATAGGAGTGCGAAGTGTAAACAATATTATGTTTTTTTGTTGTGAAATATATTAGGGTACACAACCCATCTCCTAGAAGGAGGGTAATCTCACTGTTCTCCTTCAGTGACCAATTTAGTTTTAATACGACGAGGACGAAGGCTAAGTTAAAAAGGACAACAAAATTATATGTATCTAAACCTAAGGATAAATGGCACAATTATAATAGTAAAAAAAATTATGTCTTAATGAAACTTTGCTTTTATTTCATTTAGTCTCATATTCAAGAACATATCACTTCTTCAAAGAATCTAAGCATATTCTTTTTTTTTTTTATACAATATCTGTAAAAGCTGAATAATAACAATCTATTATTATTGTTTTTTACAAGACTTTCTATTATAGTACGTGTATTAAATTTTAATGTCTAGCATTATAAACATGGCGTATAACAATATAAAAAACTTAAATGAGAATTTTAGCAATGACTTATTTTAGTGCAAGTCAAAATTGTAACTAACAGTATTATAGTTCCGTGATTGCCCCATTAAAGATCAGCCTACGCATGACGTCTCCACAAATTCCGGAATCCTCCAAAATTAGAAGTAATACAGAATAAACTTAGAAAATTTTCACATTAAACGTTAAGGATAATTCCTAACTTTATCATAAGAAAAAATTATTATTACCATTCTGCCACGTTCAAGAACTATGCAAAATAATTCCTAAGTTAGATACATAACGTTAACTATACAAGAATAATTATTAACGTCCCGCATTCCAACAACTAAATCATTAAGGCCTAATATTATAAAACTTCTTAATATGGATATTAAGACAACACACTTTGAAAACATAATTTTAAAGTTAAATAACTGAATCCAAGTTGATAAACAAGATTTGGCTAACATTAGAAAAAATTCAAAACTCGCCTTAAAAACTTCCCCACATTACTTTGTATTATAAGTAAAGTCCTATTTATCATGCGTAACATAAGTGAAGTTATTTTAATATTTAGTAAAATAAATGAATATTCATCTATGACGGTAAATAACAATAAATATACGTGAAGCCAAAAGGAATTTTAGAAAATTACATAATATTTATTTTTAAGCCGAAAAAGAATTTCTCCTTACATTATATGAGTCTGCCTTTGAAGCCTAAGCTTCGTCAATGTCCGAGCCTAATCCAAGAGTGGCTGCTATCTTGGTGAACAGTCTCTTATATGGCGCAACTATCGAACACTCGAGACGGAATTACACCAAGGAGGGGATCACAAATTATAAACACATGGAAAGGGGGAGATGCGTGGTACTAGGTGCGTTGGGAACATTCTATCAAGGCCTAGGCTCTTCCACGCTGTTCTCGGCGTCCATGTTCTTGAGACAAGTGGTGGTGCGTAGCGGCAAAATGCAGCACTAGGATCATCGCTCTTAGATGTTGCACTGTTGTTATCGTGTGTGGACGTCCTTTTCCGCTCGCTCGTCCGGTCGGTGAAATTGGGTAAGCGCTGTTCTTGTTGACTCTCCCTTTTTTAGACGCCTTGTAGCAATAATTGCTACAAATCTCCCCCCCTTGATCTGGCGTTGGGGGGGGGGGGGTGTTGTTATGGTCAGCATCGCTGACTGTTCCTGGTGACTGTCCCTGGCTCCTTTGGGAAGGTGAAGATACTTGGGGTTACTTTCGGTGTTCTTCTCGCGTTGTCCTTATTTCGGTCCAGCAACATCTTCCTTGGGATATCTGGACCCCACAAGGTTTGAGGCACCGCATCTCCAGCCGCTCGCTGCTCCATCCTGGACAGGTCCACCTTTCACAACTGCTTGGTCTCATTCTCAGCCGTCCAGGATAACTGCTCTTGGAGTTGTAAACGCCTTCTTTCATGCCTTTTGGCATGTTCTCCACAGTGTTCTATTCCATCACGCACAGACAGGGGAAATAAGGGAACGGAAGACGTGAGGTAATGGGAGTTCTCAGAGCTGCACATAAGAGACAAGAGTTAGTGTTCACCAAGACAGGTACATTATAATACCCATGAATAGTTCCGCCAATTCATTAATCTGATTTGTTCCTTTTGAAAGACACACGCTACAACTAGCCATTTATTTTACATCCTCACTCTCATACGAGGACGTAATGGCATAAATATTCAGACGAGGCACTAGAGCATACTGCACATAATATACACTGTCACACTTTTATGGTGTCTTCTCGTTCCTATCACCAGGTCCACAATATCGATAATATAATAGGCTACGGTCATAGTCCTATATTAGGCTCCCTTAACTTAAACCATTTAGATGGAGTCCAACAGCTATTAAATGTTTATTTTGCCACGGGCCCGGGCTTATATATATATATCATGGAGATACACATACTTACAACTAACTTATCACTATACATATATATGCGAAATACTTAACCTACATTACACTATATGCCTTCCATTATCCTTAGGGACTCTTGGATTTGTACTCTTTATATGACTGACGTGAGCGCGTCTCGTCTCAGCCCGGTCAGCATCTTTCTGAAGGAGCACTGTGACAGGGGTGAGAAACTTAGTCACCTCCCATGGACCACACCACTTGGGGCACAGCTTTGCAGATCTTTTGTCGACCGCGGAGCTCAAGGGGAACTCTTTGCATAAAACAAGATCTCCAACTTTAAACGAAACGGGAATCCTCCCTTTGTTATATGCATTAGCCACCCTTTTCTGTGCCCTCCTAAGATGGTCCAAGACACTCCTACATCTATCCTCCCTGGATACCTCGTCACTATCCTCTAACAGGGGATGAATGTCCCAAATATTAAATAAAGGGTGGATCAGCTCCCGCCCGAGGAACACGGACGCAGGGGAGCATCCTGTTGATTCGTGATAGGCGGAGTTAAAAGCCATATTCAAGAAATCTAACTCCCTATCCCACTTCTGTTGTACCTGATTATGAAAAATGGTCAGGGCTATGCCCAGGTTCCTGTTAAACCTTTCTACATGGTTGGGTCCCGGGTGGTAGGGACTGGTGGTAATATGCCTAATGCCCCACCCAAAGCACATATCATGGAAAGTAGTTGATCGGAAACAAGGTCCGTTATCACTCACTATGGTCTTGGGGGCCCCAAAGAATGCCCACACTCGTCGACACAGGGCGTTTACAGTAGTTGTAGCTTTCATGTTCCTTAAAGGAATCAATATAACGAATTTGGAAAATGCATCGACCAAAACGAGAATACAAGAGTTACCTAGGGTTGATCGGGTGATAGGCCCCACATAATCAACGAACACCTTCTCCCAAGGGCGTTGGGCTACATCGGCCGAATGTAACCCAACCTTGGAATTATGGGCCGGTTTGGCCATCAGACAATCATCACACTGACTAACCCATTTCTTAACGTCCTGATATTGCCCAGGCCAAAAGAATTCTCTTGAGATTTTCTTGACAGTCTTTAATACACCAAGGTGACCTCCAAATACCGAATCATGAAAATACTTCATTAACATCGGGCGTACAGACACTGGAACAACCACTTTCTTACCTTTTCCATTAGCGAGAGTAATTACAAGAAGATCCCTCAATATAGAATATTTCCCCACTTGTTCCCCTTTCCTGATCCTTTCCATAATTTCCTGGCACCATGGGTCACTGCCCTGATGATCCCTGATAGAAACAAAGGACTCTGGTATCGATTTAATGACCAAAGACGCGGGCGTGATTTCCTCTGCCCCAATGGGATCACAGTCTTCTGCCATGCGTGATAGAGCGTCCGCAGTAACATTGAGTTTCCCCGAGATGTGGTGGGTCGAAAAATTGAATCGAGATAGCCTCCAAACCCATCTTCCTACCTTGCCTAGTTGTTTTGGATGATTCCACATCCATGCCAGCGCCATGTTGTCGGTATACAATTCAAATTTTCTCTGCTCTAAATAATCCGCAAACCGTTCTACCCCATTGACACATGCCAGGCATTCCTTTTCATAGGCACTGTACCTTCTCTCCGCCTCGGTGAGTGTCCGGCTAGCGAACGCTACCGGCCTAACACCCTCAGGGGCCCGTTGAGAAAGCACAGCTCCCAGAGCAACTGCCGAAGCATCCACGTGAAGAAGAAATGGCATAGAAAAGTCGGGCATCCGCAATACCTCGGAGAGATAAGTTTACTTTTTAGAAGATCGAAGGCACGAGCCTGCTCCACACCCCAACGAAAAACAACACCCTTCTTTTTTAAAGAGTTAAGAGGCGCGGCTATTTCAGAGAAAGATGGAATGAACCTAGCATAATATGCGCACATCCCAATGAAACGCATGACACCCTTAAGATTTCTGGGCGGGGGGTATTCAACAATGGGGCGGATGCGCTCAGGATCAATGAGAAGGTTACCAGAACAGATAACATAACCTAGATATTTAATAGACGGCTTCGCCCACGTTACCTTATCCGGATTAACTGTTAAGCCTACTCTACGCAAGCGACTTAACACTTCCTCTAAATGCTTCACATGATCACTCATCGAGTCGCTATACACACATATATCGTCAAGATAGTTGAATACATAATTAAATTTAATATCAGCAAGGACGTGATCAAGAACGCGACTCAATGCCTGTCCACCAATACTACACCCGAGGGGGACGCGATTAAACTCATACTGTCTCCATGGGGTGACAAAGGCTGTATATTTTTTTGAAGATTCCACCAGGGCACATTGTAGAAAACTAGCATTAAGGTCAATTAAACTGAATACTTTTGCTCTACCTAGGTGCTGAAAGGCTGAGTCGATACTCGGCATCGGATAAGGATCGAACTGGATTTTTTTGTTGATTTTTCTATAATCCACAACCAATCTATAACCTTCCCCCTTCTTAGGTATAATGAACGCGGGACTGGCATAGGGAGAAATAGAAGGACGTATGACACCTTTGGACTCTAAATCATCAATCAGCTCTCTGAATACTTTCATCTTGGGGGGGGAACAAGAGTATGGACCTGACCTTACAGGAATATT
Source organism: Timema cristinae (assembly GCA_039000515.1). Lineage (NCBI taxonomy): Eukaryota > Metazoa > Arthropoda > Insecta > Phasmatodea > Timematidae > Timema > Timema cristinae. The sequence continues at coordinate 3,538,989 of JBCFYV010000012.1, forward strand.
GTCCTCCACCACAATCTCATACGGTAATACATCACATTTTCCCAGTCTACTCGTAATAACATCAGGAAATCTCTTAATAACCCCACTAATTATTTTTTCATCCCTATTAGTGACGCACATAGAAGCAATAATAGAAGAACGACATAAAGCAATTTTATTTCTTGGGGCAAATTCGAAAGACAATTCTCCGCGACTAGAATTAATTATCGCACGGGTTTCCACCAAAAAATCGTTACCCAAAATGATATCATAGGGGAGGGCAGGAACACAAAACAAACTTCTTTTCCAAGAAAAACCAGCTATTTTTAGGGTTACTTTTACCCTCTTACTTGCAATCAATAACTCTCCATTTCCCACTATAAATGGCTTAGTAACCATATTTTCAATATGAACTTTCTGTGAACTAATAATGCCATCCAAAAATGTAGAGTTAATAAAGGATCCACTAGAGCCCGTATCTAGCAAAGCAAAACCATCCTTAGATCCAACCGTAACTCTAACCACAGGAGAACAAGGGGAATTATACTTTTTTTGTGAAGCGGCCCCCCTTTCTACCCTCCACGTTAAGCGTTTCCCGCCGTACAGTCGCGTTGATAATGCCCAAAATGACCACAACGAAAACACTTAACGCGAGATACGTCTACTCGTCTTCCCGACCTAATAACTCCAAGGGGCCTTACTCCCCGGTCGGCAGAAATACTAGGGCCAAGTGGAGCAGTCGCTGCGGCTGAAACTGCCCTATTCTGAGTGAAGCTATTTTGAACTCGCGCAGGAAATTTTTCAAGGTACTCTTTTTCTGCTAGTAATGAACCCTCAATACTACTGGCCAATGAATATAATTCTGCCAGGGTGGATGGTTTGTATGAAAATATAAAATGTCTCCGCGTCAACGGGGAAACATTTTCTAAAATAATCTCCACTACCTCCTCCTCCGCTAGGTTGAGATTTAATATCTCCGCGGTCTCAGAGATAGCCAGGATAAATAACCGAAATGGTTCCTGGGGCCCTTGAAAACGCCTCAATTTCTCATTATAAAGTTTCTCTTTCTCTCTCCTAGAACACAACGACTCAAGGATACGACCCTTTACCCCATTCCATGAAATGCCTAATTGTAAACATTCGGAAACTAGGTGCGCTAAAAAACCTGACGTTCTCCCTAAACATAATGTAAGGAATTCAATATCGTCTACCAGCCGAAGTTTAGCAATTCTATTAGCCTCTAACAGAAAATTAAATAGATTGGCACAGGACTGACCATCACAAACAGGAAGTTGTTTCAAACGTTCATTTACTACTTTACTCTGAGTTTTAGAGGAGACTGTCACCGGCTGATGACTAACTTGAGTTACCGGGGGGGGGATAGCTTGCTCACGAGCCCCATTTAAACCTAAGTGATCTGACTTGCCTGACTCGACTTGTTCCAGAGAGGGATGGCTAATGTCATAACTAATATTATCATTATCTTTTTTGTCTGACTTACTGAAAGCCTCAGACAGCATGGATCGCAACGCCCCCACAGTAGCTTCGGGGTGGAATGATATGTTTCTGGCCTTGAGCTCCCGGTGAAGATCTCCAAGTTTAAGTCCATAGATCTCGGATCTGCTGCTGATCATGCTTCCCGGTGGGGTGGCCATGTCGGAGGATGAGTTCATGAAACAGTTCAAAAAACACAATTATTATAGTGAAGTTACACTTACGCGCACTCTATTAGCAGAGTGGCGCAGCTTGTAATCCCTAGCTCTAGATATTAGAGGGATTCAATACAAAAAAAAAATTTAATTTTATTAAATAATTTTGAAAAATAGGAGTGCGAAGTGTAAACAATATTATGTTTTTTTGTTGTGAAATATATTAGGGTACACAACCCATCTCCTAGAAGGAGGGTAATCTCACTGTTCTCCTTCAGTGACCAATTTAGTTTTAATACGACGAGGACGAAGGCTAAGTTAAAAAGGACAACAAAATTATATGTATCTAAACCTAAGGATAAATGGCACAATTATAATAGTAAAAAAAATTATGTCTTAATGAAACTTTGCTTTTATTTCATTTAGTCTCATATTCAAGAACATATCACTTCTTCAAAGAATCTAAGCATATTCTTTTTTTTTTTTTTATACAATATCTGTAAAAGCTGAATAATAACAATCTATTATTATTGTTTTTTACAAGACTTTCTATTATAGTACGTGTATTAAATTTTAATGTCTAGCATTATAAACATGGCGTATAACAATATAAAAAACTTAAATGAGAATTTTAGCAATGACTTATTTTAGTGCAAGTCAAAATTGTAACTAACAGTATTATAGTTCCGTGATTGCCCCATTAAAGATCAGCCTACGCATGACGTCTCCACAAATTCCGGAATCCTCCAAAATTAGAAGTAATACAGAATAAACTTAGAAAATTTTCACATTAAACGTTAAGGATAATTCCTAACTTTATCATAAGAAAAAATTATTATTACCATTCTGCCACGTTCAAGAACTATGCAAAATAATTCCTAAGTTAGATACATAACGTTAACTATACAAGAATAATTATTAACGTCCCGCATTCCAACAACTAAATCATTAAGGCCTAATATTATAAAACTTCTTAATATGGATATTAAGACAACACGCTTTGAAAACATAATTTTAAAGTTAAATAACTGAATCCAAGTTGATAAACAAGATTTGGCTAACATTAGAAAAAATTCAAAACTCGCCTTAAAAACTTCCCCACATTACTTTGTATTATAAGTAAAGTCCTATTTATCATGCGTAACATAAGTGAAGTTATTTTAATATTTAGTAAAATAAATGAATATTCATCTATGACGGTAAATAACAATAAATATACGTGAAGCCAAAGGAATTTTAGAAAATTACATAATATTTATTTTTAAGCCGAAAAAGAATTTCTCCTTACATTATATGAGTCTGCCTTTGAAGCCTAAGCTTCGTCAATGTCCGAGCCTAATCCAAGAGTGGCTGCTATCTTGGTGAACAGTCTCTTATATGGCGCAACTATCGAACACTCGAGACGGAATTACACCAAGGAGGGGATCACAAATTATAAACACATGGAAAGGGGGAGATGCGTGGTACTAGGTGCGTTGGGAACATTCTATCAAGGCCTAGGCTCTTCCACGCTGTTCTCGGCGTCCATGTTCTTGAGACAAGTGGTGGTGCGTAGCGGCAAAATGCAGCACTAGGATCATCGCTCTTAGATGTTGCACTGTTGTTATCGTGTGTGGACGTCCTTTTCCGCTCGCTCGTCCGGTCGGTGAAATTGGGTAAGCGCTGTTCTTGTTGACTCTCCCTTTTTTAGACGCCTTGTAGCAATAATTGCTACACCTTGAACTCTTGAATCTTAACAAATAAGTCACTAACCTACTCACAAACTAAATCACGTTAATTTTATATTAATGCTTTTCACTTTAAAAAAAAGTGAAGGACTATGCATTTCCTTTAAATTCACCCTCCTGGCTCATGTCCAATAAATAATGCTAATTTATTGTCTGTTTTCATAACACTAGAATGTTTCAATGCTGTCTCAATCAGAATTTATTTAGTGGAATCGCCATAGAATAAACTTATCCGACAGTTTCAGAAGCTACTAGATGTGACGCAATCAAGTTCTTCCTTGACAACTCAAGGAAGCGATTATAAAAAGTTAATGAAATAGCCTAGTACAAACCTTACTTTCGAAACTTCAATTATGTATATATATATCGTTCTTACCCAAACTAGCTTGACCTAACCTTTCATCTGTAGTGAATACGTCTTGGTCCAGGATAGGAAGACTAATTAAAAAATAGTGTTAAAAATAATTACTTTGACACAAACCTAGCTTTAAAACCTTCCTTAATCTCTCGCAATATATATGATTCTTACCGACCTAATTTAAACTAGACTTGCATGCGTTAGTACACTTTGTTCTTATTTACTTTTGTTATTTTCCAGGCGAAGCTCTTCCTCTTTCCGTGGACTTCCATACGATGGAGATAGTTTTATTAAGCGTATGATATTACTGGCCAGGAAGGACATGACATTTATTTCAGTTGGCTGTATGTAGATTATTTGCCGCTATGGGGGTACAGAGAACATCAGTGTAGGTTGTCTACACCTACCTGCAATGAGATGATATTGAATATGGAGGTGTAAGCTAGTGGGAATCTTAAACATAGCTTAAACCTAATTTACAAACCTCTGGTGCCCGTTGGGATAATTCCCCTCAAGATATAACAGCCAATGTATGATCCAGGAGTCGAACCCGGGACCCCTAGGTCTGTAGCCAGGTGCACTAATCACTACACCACGGGGGCTGAAGGGAGGGAGGGTGGTCCTGAACCTCACACCTTCAAAAACGTAATGGAACTAGGCTATTGCACTCTAACTACTTATAATCCTTCCGTTGAGGTGCCGTGGAGGAACCACAGCTACCATACCTTGCTCGTATCCTGGCAAGGGGCCTGCCTATCCATGCACAAAGTACTAAGCGGTAACGATAAACCATACCTAGCTTGCTAGGCAAGGTATTCACGTTGCATTCTGGGTAATGCATGGCGGAATTCGTGGATTGACAAAAATGGGCCAAACACGCATCTTATTGCGCATACTCAGCTGGAAGTAATTCACTAGCGAGTCTTGACTTTTGCTTGAGTAGTCACCATATTTATTTGTTAAATACAAGTCGCCAAATAAACTACATAAATGATTTTTTACCTACCAAGAAATGGGGTGGGAAGACTTAGGAACAAATGCCTTTAAACACACAATCATTGCGGAACGTGAATAGCCACATTGCAATATTTTGACAAAATTAATTTGTGACCTTCCATTGGAAGTAAACATGTATCAATTGGAGATAAAAAATAGAACTACAAATTACTTTTGTAATGTATTTTACTCCTGACAACACCGGGCATGGAGTTGAATTCGAGCCATATTTTGGGTGTATTGTGATATCATTAGTACTCTTATTTTATACAGTGGGGCTTTATTTGATCAAAATGTTAGATAAAGCATTACGTTCATGTGAACTGAACAGACACTTTCTTAGCAGCCTCCGCGTTTTTAGTTAACAAATTTGTAGGCAACTTTGTGCTTTGTTGCATTAATTTTTGTGTGTGCTCTTATCTCTCGTTTCCCCCCCCCCCTCCCCCCCTCTTTGCTAGGTGCGTTCACTCCTTTCTATTTTATGTGCAAGATCGCCGCTACTTATGCTTGGTTTGTACAGTGTTGTAGATATCTTCAAGTTTACACCTGGCCTTTCCTCCTGGCCGTAGCTTGCAATTTGCAAACAAGAACTTGCGTGCTGGAAACTCATGGTATATATTTAGCATGATGGCGAGGAAGCTGGGTAAGGCTATTGTTATATGATCGGACTACTTATCTCCGTGGAGAAACTTGACACCCCGACTACATCTACTCCTGTTAACATTAGTCATACGTAAGAAATGTGTTCAGCACTGGTTTTACGATGACCGGGAGGGCAGGGTTTAAATCCCAGCTGGGTGTATCAAGGACGGTTTTCCCTGATTGGTTTTCAACTCTACCGCCGTGAAAATTCTGATAAACATTTTTAAAATGTTGCCTTTCTTATCCTTAGAGCATGAACTTAATTAATACAGGATGCTCCGATTTATTTGGGAAGTAACTGGGTGTGGATAGTAGACCTAAAAACAACAAGACAGTCCTTACGCCAAATTCAGACTACGCTGACGTCTCGTGTTAGTACGTATAAACATTCACAACACAACACATCAACTTCAAGTGATTTACACTGCTCTGGTGTACTGTGTCGTTTAGACATGATTTGTTATCAGTTGACTTCTAGATTCTGATCAGAGGACAACATTTTGTGTACGATTTGTTTAATCAAATTTTCAAGTGGACATTACAAACATGTATGAAAGACTATTAACTGAACTTGATGAAGAAGAGAGGATTGTAGCCTAGCCGCTATTGGTTTGATATTTACACAGGAACACACGAGAGCGTGGATACATCTCATAAATACCGAGAGGGGTGAATTTGTTGTTTCATAATTTATGGCTTGAACTTTTTAAAGATGAAAAGCGTTTCAAAATGTACACTAGGATGTCAATAAAGGAATTTTATAGCCTTCAATATTTCACACACAAAAATAACTTAAATCGAAAAAACTCAAGTGTCACGCTCTGATGCTTCAACACGTCTGACGAAGATTTGTATGTCCAGACCTTGAGCTGATGCGTGTTACGACAGGTTAGCAGGCATTGTGGTGTCAGATAACACATCACAACACATCACGGCAGTGCGAGCACTTCAATATCATTTATTGGGATGGTTTTGTCAATTAACCGTCATAAACCTTGTTAACACGAAACGTCAGCGTGATCTGAACTCGACTTTATGAAAATATGGTTTATGTTAGATGCTTTCTGAGATAGGTTTCTGCTGGAATTGTTAATAGCCCTACTTGATACACCCCTGTGGCACCTCTTGTGAGTGACATATCACTGCTGGTATACAGGCAGGTCTGCAGCTACACGAACAGAGGTGTATAAAGTAATGTGATATACAATTACAGCAGAACCTTGGAAGACTCGTCTCGGGAACCATCGAACATAGGACATTTGTCCATATGGACTTTTTGTGTTGTTTTGAGGTCTGCTAGCCACACGCTAGTTACTTCCCACATTAATCGGCGTATAGCTCAATTGGGCAGTGAGACATAGTGAATCGTTTTTGCGTAACATTTTTTTATCAAAATAAACACAAACACTGAGGATATTTTAATATTTGATTTGTTACGAGTCCCCCAAAGATGATTAACCTATAAATACTTCTACGAACTCACAGTTGTATTATTATTTCATACTAATACATGAATATGTATACACACACATGCACACGCATCGAGGAGCACGTGGACTAAACGTCACGCTTATTCAGTCTGCTCTACCAATCGCCGAGAAGTAGGGAGTTCTAATCCCAGCGGAATGTAGTGAGTTTATATTTTACTATGTAGTTTATCACTTTCCTTTCAAGAAAATGTCAATACTCTTTTTCTTAACTATCCC
>JBCFYV010000012.1:3546145-3612172 GCA_039000515.1 Timema cristinae
AATTTTTTTTTGTATTGATGGATTTATTAATAATTCCCTATATATTGAATGTGAAAAGTATAACAAACTTCTGTAGTTCTACATACAAACCCCTTTTAACTTTCTACTCGCGTCTGAGATGGGATAGCCACACATATACTCTCTCTCTTTTTATCTACAGATAACATTATTTATAAGAAAATATCTTACATCATTATATTTTAATTAGATATTTAAAGAACTTTATCAAGTAAATGAGCTGCGGTCTGCTCAGTTCACATCCTTTTGATAACCTTGTGTTTACACAATTGTTTAGCAATATGAAATGGCATGGAAAAACCATCAAAGTTAAATGTGATCATTATTCTGTAAAAATGTAAATGAAACAATAAATACATATTGTTCCATAAGTCTGAAACCAAAGAAAAATACTCTAACCACTAGCCAGTATTAGTTTCTCTGAAAATATCACACAATTTATAAATTTGGAAGGTTTAGGAAAGATAGATAGAAACCCATAAAAGGAACTAACACAATATTGCTTTTTCATTGAAAAGAAGAACACTGTCACATTTAACATTGCTGTCATTGGACAAAGGTATTGGCTGCTTCTTGAAAAAAAAAATCGATTGTTACCACCCAATCCCCCACCTAGGTATAATTATATCAGAACTCAACAGCGAGGAGTGTGAAAAAGCGAAACACAACTTCCTAAAAGAGGAAAAAAAAAAAAAGGAAAATGGTAGAGAATGATAGGAAACATGTTGACATGTTACTATCTATCTTCTTTTATGAATTTGTGTTGCACGTTTCACACTCCTCCCTGATGATTCTGATAGAATGAAACCTAGTCAGGGATTGGGTGGTAACAATGATTTCCTTGAGGCAACCATTACCTCTTTGTCCAGTGCAGCAGTGTAAAGTGTGAACTTATTTTCATTGTAAAAGCCATATTGTGTTCATTCCATGTATGTGTTTCTATGATACACCTTTCCTGTACTTTTTTCCAAATTTAACACAATCTAAAAAGAGAGGTTTTCCTTAAGAAGAAACAATTTATAGAATAAGTGAGAGTAAATATACCATTTATATCTAATTAAGTGCATGTAAGATGTCCAGGGATTATAATTGATAGTTATGTATAATATGGTAACTAGCATATATTTAGTTAGGAAATTTCTGTTTGAATTTCATCTCTATGCTCTAGTCATTGATGCGATTAATTAGCTAATTAACAAGTTTAGCACCTAATACAAAATGTTGTATCAAATACCACACTATTAATCCTACATGTGTGTAAATTTATGCTTTTAAATTAGAATTTTTTTGTTGTTTTGCTATTATTCAGTATTTGTTCCATTAGGTTCATATAATTTTGTTTATTTATTGCTTTAAAAATGTTCTCGTGTTGGAAAATGCTATTTTAGGTATATCATTATTAGATGTTCTTTCTTTTGACAGGTCCATTGTATTGTTCTAATTGATTCCTACAGCACACCCTATTAGCAACTCTCTTTTTTACCACCTTAAAGTCATCTTCTTTCTTTGTCGAGTTCATACATCAGTTGCATTTATTAGTGTTTTTGGCCTTTTCACCCTTCCACTTTACCTTCTATTATATCATTCAATAAACCATTTCTTCTCATGTTACCAATTCAGTTGGCCTATCATTGTATCATTACCTGCAAATTGGTTCTCTTTTCATTTGCTTTTCTTGTTTTGTAATCAACCTATTTTCCAATTTATTCTCTTCCAGCATCACATCTCAAAACTTCCCAAATACTTCTGTTTTCCTTAGGGTCCATGTCTCGTATCAATAAAAATCGATGCTCCTTATGTAATAACTCACCAGTTTCTTCCTCCGCTTCAGATTCAGTTTGCTAATCAGTAGCATCCTCTTGTTGCAAGCAGCCTTGCTCATTGCTAATTTTGCCTTTGTTTCCTGTGTATGATTGCAACTAAACTTCTTATAATATATTTGAATTGTTCAACATTCTCCAGCATGTTATGACCACACGCAAAACGAATTTGCGACCGTTAACAAGAGACACTAGACTTTGCGTCAAAAGTTATTATGGCCGACCACTTGCGAAAGCAAATATTCTCTAGTAGCGTGACGCTAAGTTGCGCAGACATTTTATTTGTCCTTTTGGTTGCGTTACGAGGTTATGTTTGCTAGTTTTTGTAATTTATTAGGTGTTTTGTGTTACATTATTTAAACTTGCCATCTCATTAGCCCAATATAATAACCTCAAGACTTTTAATGTGTGTTTCACATAATCTTGCTTTAAATAAGCCTATATCATAATGTAGGCCAAGAGTTGGGTTTAGTACGCTTACACTGAATGTTAAAAGAATATTTTATTTGAAACACAACACTATCAAAATGCATTATTATTCACCATCAATACACTGATAATTCAGGTAAATAAAATAATAAAACGTAGGCCTTGTATGTTTAAGATGCCTCAACAAAACTTTAATGGTGTAATCATATTTAAACTGAATCATACATACAGTAGTAGGCCTATGAAATATTGCAGTCAAGACTGGAAATAACTAAATAGGCGCTAGCTTAATATTTGCATACGGTTTGGTTGGTTTAGGCCTAGATTTAATCATAAAAAGTTTACCAAAGTTATCTGAAACCAATAATTAGTAGTTAAACCTAGTTATACTGAAGTAAATAAATTGCTAACAAATCATTATAAAGAAATATAATATATTTATATTCTTAATCACTTAATTAAAGTATCAATAATTCCCTTTAAGTAAAAGATGCATTTTATTATTTTTAGCCATCCAAACCACCCTCTCGTTCACTTTTTTTTGTTAACTTAGTAGGACGACAAAACATTAAGTTGTCGAAAATATTCAGTGTGAACACAATTTTTGGGAGATCTTGAGCGCTTTCATCAACTTTAATTAGTTTTATTTTCTAAGATCTTAACACCGCATATTTGATTCAATCTCAAACGTGAGAACCTTTTCAACACTGTAAATTAATAAAATTAGCACTAAGTCAGCCTATATAATACGTTCAAGTGGAGTACCGTATAGATAGGAAGTTTTCTTATCTAACCTCAATTCAATCAAACCATATAAAATTTAAAACACCTTACTGTAGGCCTATATCTTTGAACGTTCAATTTTTGGCTTGACAAAATCGAGACGGTTTTAAAATAGGCCTACTAAGAAAACCAAAATAAAAAATATTAAAATACTGTTTGATAATTTTGTTTTTGAAACAAAGTTTTATAAGCATATATTTTTTATTTAAAAATTAAAATTAAATTAGGCCTAAATATAAGGAGAAGTCTACATTATAAACTGTTGAAATTATTTTTAATTAATATAATAAAACAACACTTGTTCCAGTATCAACATGAATATATGAAGAATAAAGTATTGGGTCGTAAAGCATAATCTTACAAAAACATTTATTTCTTTATTAGCCAACTTCTCATACTAATTTATTCTTTTCCCCGTATGACATTAATATTTAATGCATAGCTCAACATGATGTTTTGACTACAATATATTATGTTATTGAATAATGCAGGCCTAGTATTTTTCATTTCAAACTCGTAAGCAAACAAAATTATGCAAAAGATTTATTAAATTAAGCTAGGTTAAACAGTTTCTTGCAAATAATGTGACTTGTGATCAGCTGTTTGGGAAAATAAAAATAAATGAATAATGTTCATTCATGAACACCAGCAATTCTTGAAATAAATGTACCTAATTTCTAGCCTCTAACTTCTTAAAAGGTAATATTTTGAAATATTTGGAAAAGTGTTGCCAACACTGTTGACGCAAACTGATTTTATTCTGTGCGTTAACGCTAGAAGCAAAGTCGAAGCTATAACTACGAACGAAAACAAAAGTGTGGTGGTCATAATAACCCAAACGCTATCTTTTCTTCGAAAGTGAAGCTAACTAGCGTTAGCAACTAACTCCTTTCTCTTATACATATATTTATAGAACCAAAAATTGTTTAAAACCACATTTGTTAATCATGTTATTTTTTTTTTTTACTAAAAAATATAACTTTCCAGTGAAAGTAAAATTAAGTTTGTGCAATTGGCAGTTTTACTATTTTTGTTTGTGTTGAAAATATTTCCTCAGGGGTTTTAAAACTCTCCCTCTAAAACTAAACCTTCCTAATGACTAATACATTTGAGTAATTATATATAAAACGTACAACCTGATCATGTAGTAAGACGTGGTGCTAAAATTAACTTGTTCAGTGGTTACAAAGTCTAACGTGTCACTCTCATGTTAGATTGGACTGCCAACGGCAGGGAGGTCAAGATTCGAATTCCACTATGGTGTAATGAGGGTGGTTTTCCCTAAACAGTTTCCCAATCTACCTCCACGCAAATACGGGTATAATACATTCACAACCTTAGTTTACTTGGATTACAGTTCAAAAAGTTACTTGAAATAATCCCTAATATATATCCCTACGCTAACAGCTGACATCTATCACTTTGGATAACTGTAATGGTAATGGACGAATTTGATAGTTAATCACAGTAATTTAGGCCAATATTTTATATATATATAAATATATATATATTTATTTATTTATTTGAGGTCGGGCACAAAGCTTATTTGTTTATTCCACTCAAAAATATTATTATTCACATCACTTTTAAAAAAGGTCTAACTAACATAACTTCAAAATAACGACCGACAAATTTAAACCATGTGATTGAACGTGATGAAAAAAGTTCTTTACAATGATGCACCCACGCAATGGATACAATATTTTATTCAGTTAAATATTTTGAAATATGATAAAATAATTTATTATATATGAAAACAATGTCAAGTATTTTCTCTTCGCCAAATAAATATGCCTGTATTAAAAAGTATTAATGTATGCACCAGATTACACATATAGATAATATTCCAAAACAAAGAATAAGTACTTTTAATTAGGTTTAAGATAATGTTTCAGATTGGTATAAAAATAGATTATTAAAAGTTAATGAAATAGTGTAAGAAAACTTTATAAGTTTATGCTATTTTAAATGTAAAATATAAGCATGTAATTAAAAAACTTAACATTTACAAGTGTTGGCAACCCAAAACCTAACCATATGATTTTAAACTGTCATCTTGTAAAAACCGATTATGAACAGACTTTAGATTACCTCTGAATTCTCCCTTTCCAAATTTCTAACCTATTAGCTATATGCATTTAACCTGAACCTGAAGAAGTAGTAAAATGCGGTGATCTATTATGGTCTCGCAACCAAAATTGTTCAAAAACACACACACAATATATAAATTATTTGAAAGTATTAATATTATGACTTTCATAATGTATTCATAGTCCATGCTGGTGTATGTACACTTCATTCACGGTAGGAATTACTCTCTGAAAGGTCTTTTTTCCTATCAATATCCTACTATAATAATAGATTTCTGGTAGGGAAAAACGCCTTTCAGAAAACTATCATATCTGAACAGACTTTATGCCTTTTGCTTAGTTTTTTGTTGAGTTGGATCGTTGAACACTAAAGCCTAGTCCATGGGCATGGTTCTCAACCTTTTATAACTCGCGGCTCCCTAAATATCCTAAAATATTTTCGCGGCCCCCTAACATAATAATCATTAAGATTTATTCTAAAATGGTGGTTTTATTTACCGATTATAACAAAAAATATAAATCAATTTACCTAAATGTAGAACATTAATGGGACCTTTGCTGATGAACAATTTCCACTGATGTCTATTTTGTTTCAATTGTATTACTTAATGAAATTTGCATGGTGGAGTCTATTTCGCTGCTTCATTTTAATATGTAACATTGTGGAAAATCCCTTTTTCGCATAAATAAGTAGAAACAAAGGCAGCAAATTTTGTACAGCATTGGTTAACAGATGGGGATATTCACTCTGGATATGTATCCAAAATTGGACCAAAGTTTCTTCTTGAAAGCGGAAATTTGACTTCGATCCTTTGTTAATTCCAGCAGTGTGTCCTCATTTGTAGGTAATACATTGGTATTTCCCACTTATATGGATTTTGAATCCACAATTTTCTACTATCAAGTTCATTATTTAGAAAATATTTATCAATTTTTTAAATAAAAATCTGGAGATTACATTTAATTAACACATTTATGTGTTTGTTTATCATATGTAAAAGTGGTGCCTGAAATCATTTGCGAACAGTTCAGAAACATTTCAAAACATTTATTTCTATTCTTTAAATCCATCTAATCATTTTCATCGCTTCTATTTACTTTCCAAAGAAAAATTGCTTGAATATGACTGACACAGATTTTTGGCATGCAGTGTGGACTAGAACGAAACGAAAATAAACACAATGCAAAGTATTTTGTAAATATAAATTTATTGAACAACATCATGTGTACAAGAAAAAGTCCAGAGACAATCACCACACAGCCCCCACACTTATGATGTCTCCATTGCTGTTGCGGCTGCCGCAGACTCCTCCGTGTATTACCCTTTTCCTTGCCCAGTGCGGCCAGTCTACCTTTAGACCGCCTGTCAATAATTTTTTTCCTGTCTTTATCAATTTTCAACTTCACAATCACCGTCTGAAAATCAAGGCAAAACTAACTTAATGAGCAGTATTTGAATAATTAATTTAAAATAGGAATTAGTTTTAGTTGAAAATCCATCAATTTAAACTAAAGATCTTGAAATAAAATGCATAACAAAAATATAATAGAAATTGAAAATAGATTATTTTTAACCAATACAGGTTGCCACTATTTTCTTATTACCAAATTCCCTGTGTTTTCCAGAGAAAATTTTCATTTTTTCCAGACACCTAATAGATATATATAAATATAATTATAAGGCATTTAAATTTAGTTTTAAAGAACATTTTAGAAATGAAGAGTGGTAATTTGTCATTGGAAGCATGTTTTATTGTGCAAGAGAAACACATGTTTAAGAATTATTTGGAAAATGATGAGAAATGAATGACACATTTTCTAGAAGGAAAAATTGGTTATATTTTTCTGTCTACCCTAAATGGAATGAAAAGAAAAAAATGGGAAATACCAAAAATACAATTTTGAGTTTAAATGTGGGGTGGAACGAGACATTTGTCTTATTAGCGGGGGCGAGTGGAGGAAGCCGAAAATGCGCGGCATTTGCCGAAAGAAAACGAGTCGCTCAGTTGCACTCAGGACTTATCTCAAGCTGATGAGGTGCTGGTATGCATAGTCATCATAATGAGACGTGTTCCAATCAGACTGCTCAATTCTACAGTTACAAATTTTAGTCTATATTGTTCCGCTTGCAAGCACTTTATTGCCCAAATTCACTAACAAATTCAGTAAATTCTAGCTTTTTGTGAAATTCCTGTGTTTTTCCCGGTTTTTTCCAGACACAAACAAATTCCCTGTCTTTCTTTTCCCGGTTTTCCCTGTTTTTCAGGTGCGTGGCAACCCTGCAATACTATATATTGGGCAATGTGGCCCCTTTATTTTTGTTACTTATATTCGCCACCCACCTTTTTTCAAAAAATAAAAATGAAATAAATCAGTTTTAATAGTAGGTAAAAAAAAAAGCACTCCCACTTTGAATAATGTTAATAAAGTATTAATATTCAAAATAAACCAACTTTTAGGTCTACTCCTTGACACTATCTCAGAGAAGAAAGTTAATGCAGTAATTTATAAGATGCACACTCGGAAGATTGCAGTCTTACCTTGACTGATTACAGGTTGGCTCTATCTTTTAAGCTGCACATTAGTGTAGATCAGTGGTATTCAACCTGAGGCACGCGTACCCAAAGACATCTTAGGAGGCATGTAAAATGTTTATATATATATTGTTTAATGATAAATACTGAATAATCAGGGCCAGATTTAGGGTTAGCCACAAGATATCTGGACATAAGGACATGTGATTTGGGAGCACCATTTTTTTATCTTATTTGCTCTCTCCTAAATTTCTGACTATAGAATATATATATATATAACTTGCATTAAGCACCAACAAGTTTCGGGGATACAAAGTTGAAAGAAATGATATCTGGGGGTATTATGAAACAAAAAAAGGTTGAATACCACTTATGTAAATCATTAAATTCAAAATAGGAGTGTGCATAGTACACTTTACACTAAGGTAGTTTTGATTGGCTTTCACCAAGCTATTTTTATACCAGCCCTTCAAAGAGAGCCGTTCTCATTATCGATCATTAGACCATTAAAGTTTTACTGCACTATTTTAACAAATGTATAGTTATAAGCTATAATAATTGATTCAATGATTGAATTGTTATAGGTCACAAGTTATAAGGGGTCAAAAAATGCTATTTTATACTTTTCTTGTACCAGTGTTAGGCCAAAGTAGTTTTATTATGAACTTGACTCGTTAATGAAATATCTTGTTTTGGCTAAACTGATTGTAGAAACACATACACAATTTGTTGGCGCTACCAACAGTATCAGATTACCAAACTGGTGAGTCGTTCAAGTCAAGCGCAAGCTGGAGCGGTCTGAGTGAGTGACAATGATCCTTTCTATCTTTTCCTATATTTTCTCTCCTCTATTTTCCTTCAGTGTCATTTGGAGCCTGAGAAAATATTCTACTCTATCACTTTGGTATTTGATTTTATACTTATTTATAACCTAGATATTAAACTGTTTTGGTTCATAAGTTTCACTTGTCTTACTGGCTGTAAATTGAATATTTAAAAGTATATAAACAATGTAACAATGCTGAAAATATGTCTTATGAGTATTGCAATTTTTCTAACAGAACATTTCTAAAGATTATAATAATTTTTGTGATTTATTTAAACATGGCTAAGTTAAATGCTAAAAATCATACGCATCACACCCAATTATATGATGAAAGAGTTGATTATGTATAGACCTTGAGACAGAACCTAACAAAGCCGGATTTTCAATTTTTGTCTATTTTTATAAGTATTATTTCTACTATAATTACCATTACAATGTCCACATGGGGCTCCCAAAACGTGGTGTTTCCAAAATGCTAAAGTAAAAAAATTCTCAAAGCCTAGAATACCTAAGAGGCTGAAATTTTGCAGGTAGGTAGCCCCTAACCAATAAGAATTCAAGAATATTTGGTGAAATAAATCTCTTGTAAAATGTGTGAGTTAAAAAAAAACTGGTTGAAAAAATCTCTAAGCCCAAACTAAATCATATAGAGTTTGATTTGAATCACAGCTTTAACAAACAATTCCAAATGAGATATAAGTTAGCAGGTTACTAGTGGCTCTGAACAAAACATGGTTTGATAACCTAACAACCACTTTACCAATAGTACAGAATTTGCTATTGACAGATGTTTTAGAGTTAGGTAGCCAGTGGTTCATAATTTGGTAGTGTTAAATGTTCCAGTGGTTCATAATTTTCTATTGTTGGGTGTTCCAGGTGCTATGCTAAAAGTGGTTCATAGTTTGCCTATGTTGGATTTTGCAGGGACTAAGCTACTCGTGGTTCGTAATTAGCCATAAATAGGATCGCCACCTCAGTACAATACGTGTGTTTAACAATTTCCATAGCCTGTAAACCAGATGAGACGAATGCCTTTATCATTGAGCCTAGCATGTGGGTGTTAATTATTGTAATAAAAATTAAAAGTAGGCCTAATAAATGTTTCAACTATAAATAAAAATCCTTGAGCATTTTCCACTTCTATTCTAAGTGCTTAATTAGTTAATTAGATATATTTTTGTCTAAACACAAAAGTTTAAAAATTTAGTTTTTCAATACAATAAAACACTCTTCAACAAGCTAATATGTAAATTATTTTAAAAAAATTACAAAACATGAATTTTTGCGAATTAGTGTCCAACTCCCTGGGACAAAGTCAGATCCAAGTTAAACTCTACTTTGCAAAAATTAGAGAGTGTTAAGTTAAAAATAGTAGGGTAAGACTTGATAAATGAAGGGAACAGAAGCGGCAGTTGGAATAGTGAAAATAAAACTATCAGGACCTTGGAAAGATCAGCAATCAGAGCCATATCTTCAACAGGACACAAGACAGACAAGAGACCATCCAAATTATCACACAGAAGAACTCTGGCAACAATGTCAGGTCCTTGACTTCTACTTGACTCATCTGTGAATGGTTTAGTTCATCATAATTGCATGAATTATTACAATTAAATTATATATATTTAGATTTAGCTATTAAAATTAAATTTGTTGACTTTCAAAGATATAATATATCTAGGTTTATTTGAGGTTTGGTTGTTGGTAGGCGTCTGCGAAGCATCAATAATATCAATATCAAATCCAATTTTATTATATCTGTTTTGATAACTGGAATCGAATAAAACTAGAAAAAAAAAATCACTAATACTCTAGGCCATTGCAGGCCACATTCATATCTTGTGAGTAAATGTTTGTTTAAAAAATAATCGGGGCATTCCATGTAAAATCAACCAATTAAAAAAAAATTTGGTCCAGAAGGATTCGATTTTTAAGAATTTTTGTTCATTTAATGTTATTGTACCTATCAAAAGGAAAAAAAAACCAATTTTTTGCCACAGTAGTATTTTTACATAAATTTCCAAAAGTTGCAAAAATAGGCAAATTTTGTGTTGTTTTGAAACAGAAAAATACATTTAGATTTGCAATCGTTGGTGCTAGAGAGCTCCTTTAAGGCTCATTTTAAAGCTCTTTTGAAGAGCTTTAATTATATTATCAACCCATCATACTTTTTTTTTTTAAATCTAAACCTGCTTTCAAAATTTTATTTTTGAAAATCTCAAAAACACCATCTTTGTTGGGTTTTTTTCTAAAAAAAATATATGCTAATCTACATATATTGGCTAGAGGTGTACCCAATTTGAAGAGGGAGAAAAGATGGGTTCATGAGAAGATAGTTTTTAAAGAATACATGCCTATGTAAAATTGACCATCTTAAGGAGGGAAATTGTGTATATTATAATATTATAAGTGATAGAACAGGCCAGGCCAGAACATGTATCACCTTACTAAAAACTTCCTGGAAATATCCGTTTTAAGTTATTGCACTGAGAAACAGGTCTGTGCATGTATGTGGTGTGCAAGGGGTTTTAAATGAACCTGTCTCAACTTGCTCATTTGACAAAATTGCTAGTTTATCTCAGCTCAGTTCTCTTTCAGTTTGTGTTCAGGTTAGCTGTGTGTTATAGTGTCATGAAGTTGATCCAATATTGGTTTTACATTAAGTATTGTCATGTGTGAAGATTTGTTTTTCAACTTTTGTGTAAAATAATGGTTTTTAAATTTTGTCCTCATTTTTTACTTTTTTAACTCGCTGGGAAGTTTCATGCGACTTTAAGTGTGCATCAAATTAAACGTCATATTACATGTTTACAAACAGATTTCGCAAAACTTTTTAATTTTAGTGAGATTTATTTTATTTGATCATGGCAAATCAAGAAAAATAGACCAACATGGCAGTGTTTTCAGTAAAATGCTGTAATCTTTTCAAAGAAAAAGAACATTCTAAGTCAGGTAAGCTGAGGAATGTTACTAACTGGATGTGTTCTTTAGGTTTGGAAGATGATGAGGTAGGAATGAAAATATGGGAGGGATGGTTTGTAGGCTAAACATACTAAACAGTTTAAAAAAATTCTGAACCAAGCCAAGACGACAAAGATCAAGACAGCTCACTGCAGGATGCATAAAGTAAGGATGATTGTAATTATATATAGATCAAGATTCATCTTTGGAATATTTAAATAAATCATCGGAGCTAGTAGGAAAAGCCACCAATCAAGAAAAAAAGCTTTTAGTAGATTCCTACACCAAACAAAAAAAATTAATAAGTAAAAACTCTTGAAAAAACATTTAATGAGCCTCAGAATGCGAAGAGAGAAAAATCAGCAAATGTACAAAACAAATAATAAATTAGTGAAAAAAATACTTATTATCCGTTTTGCCTTTTAGTTGGAGCCGCAGCAGAATTAGGAATGAGTTTGGAGTTAGCGATTATATGGCCAGAGCAGTAAAAATATTAGTCAAAGAGCGTCCTTTCAAGTCCTAACCCTAGCCAGGGGAAACTTTAGATTCAACAACAGTTCAACTTATTCTTGATTTCTATAACAGAGATGATATAAGCAGGGTGATGCCAGGGAAGAAAGACATTGTTATGGTCCGAAATATTAATTTACAAAAAAAGGCTTGTTTTGACAAATCTGAATTAACTTTACCAAAGGTTCAAAGCAGAGCACCCAACATTTCATATTTGTTTTTATAAATTTTGTGAGTTGAGGCCCGAGGGAAGAGTGGAACCCATAGTGTGTCTTTGCCCTACTCATCCGAATGTAAAATTAATAGTGAATGGATCTAAAATGAACAATCTTGTAAATTTGATAGAGATGAAGCACCATTAAAAAACTACCAAATCTGCTTGTACAAAATCATGTGTAACCCACCATCATCCAATTGTCAAATGAATAACTGTTAAGAGTGTCCAGGGATTAAGGATTTACTAAGTTGGAAGATGAAGTGATAGATAGTGTAACATATAAACATGGTTGTCTGTAGATATATGTATAATGAAAACTCTCATCAAAGAGAAAGATGCATTTATAAAGGAATTTCTGAGGACTGGTTTAAGTTAAAAAACAACTCCTTTAGAGCAAACATGCAAAAGGAGTTTTATAATGATTTGAAATCAAACTTGAAGGCAGGAGAAAATTGTCATAAATTGTGATTTTGCAAAAAAAAATCATTTGTGCCTCAAGATGAAGTTTAATTCTACTACTGGACTAACAGCCAGGCTACCTTCCATTCCTTTTTAATCTATTACATTGGAGACAATATACTGAAACATCTCAATTATGTTTTTATATCAGAATGTCTGACTCACAACAATGTTGCATTCAACCTGTTACAAACACACCTGATGACTGCTTTCAAAGAAGCTACTCTTAACATTAAAAAAATATTTTACTTTTCGGATGGTTGTGCAGGCCAGTATAAAAACAGAAAGAACTTTTCAAATATTTGTTTGTACAAAAAAGATTTAGTAATTGATGCAGCGTGGCATTTTCTTTGTCAAATCTCATGATAAAAGTGCATGTGATGGTCTCAAGGGAACTGTGAAAAGACTAGCTACAAAAGCAAGTTTGCAGTGACCTTATGATCAGCAAATAATGACACCTCAACAGTTATTCGATTTTGCAAAAGTAAATATTCCAGGTATTCAATTTAAATTTTGCACCATAGAGGAATATAATGAGAAAAGATTGACAACACGCTTCGACAAAACAAACACAGTAAAAGGAACAAACTAATTTCATACAGACATCCTAATCTCAGAAATACAAATGGAGACCAAGCTTTACCCCCAAGCATAGAAACAACGATAGAAGAACCTGTACCGTCAGATGGTTAGGTGGCTTGCTTGTATACTTGCAAAAAATCATGAATCGAATGAAATTAAGTTCAAGCTTCTTAAATCCTAGAGGACCTGCAGCAACTTTTTACTATCCACACCCAAGGTTAGATATTCTGAATGGGAAAAATGAGAATCTTCTGAAAAAAGTTGAACCAAGAACAGGAAGAATGTATACTCTCACCAAATAAGAGATGGCATGAGCATCCCTTCTTCTAGAAAAAAAAAAATCTGAAAAATGTGAAACCTAAATCGAATATGTATTTTAATGTGTTAAATCAGAAAACATCTAACATTTAATGACTTATTAAGTGTACATAGCCATGTTTTTTTTCAAAAATGCTATAATTTGTTGGTGATAAACCATTTATTTAAGTTTTTTTTTTGTGCTTTAAATTGGTACTAGTGAAGTTTAACCAAGAACTCCATCACTGTATGGATTTCGGGTAGGCCTTTAGTGGCTTTTACATTATATCATTTCAGCAGTTAGTAATATTATTCAGTTTTTAAATCAAAATGCAACTAGTAGGCCTATATTTTGAATGATAAAAGCTAAACTTTTGAGCCATTGACCCGTGCTTTACTATAATTAGATTTTTATCACCCATCTTTTCTTCATCTTCAAAATTGGTATGCTTTTAGTCAATACATGTAAGAATAACATATATTTTTTAGAAAAAAATCAATGAAGGTGTTTTGAGATTTTCAAAGATCAACATTTTGAAAGCAGGTTAATTTTTTTTAAGTATGTTGTGTTGCATATCAAATTAAAGTCCTTGAACAGAGCTTTAAAATGAGCCTGAGCCATAAAGGAGCAATTAGCACCATCAATTTTTCTGTTTCAAAACAACACAAAATTAGTCTATTTTAGAATTTTTGGAAATTTAATTAAAAAACTACTGTAGCAAAAACAATTAAAACTTTGTATTCTTGATATACTTCATAAGTACAACCAATAAATAAAAAATAAATCAAATCTGAGACAAGGGGCCCCCCTGATTGATTTGACACGGAATGACTCAAATATGTTAACATCATTTGTATGGATTTTAATCCTAATATTTAATCTCATTTAAAATATGTAACAAAAGTATTTGCTATTGCTGCTATTAAATATTTTATAAGCACTTCAAGGGATCAAAATAATCATCCATTTTAAAACTAGTAAATCGGGCTGATGACGTCATATATTCCTAACAATAAATTAAAGATTTATTTTGACAAGCCTATTACAAGGTAACTACAAAACATATTTTACAAAATTACCGACTTTTCCAGGTTTTCCAGGCAACATTCTTCAATTTTCCCTGACTACTTTTTTCCAATTTTAAAGTTATTTTAAAAATTAAGATGTTATTTTATTTAGGTATTACAGGATTCCTACAGTATTTGTAAAAAAATTCTCCCTGACTTTTCCTGGCCAATTTCTCATAAAATTTCTATTATAACTTTACGAAAGTATACATGTGAAAATATTAATTAAGTATATTTATTTCGGCCTCCTCCTCCCCTACAGCCGACCTTGCCTCACCTCTCATGGAAGAATAAGAAAGCAGAAATCTTGCCAATCAGTTCAGGAAAATGATGGAAAAATAATTAAATAAGTCTAACCCTATCTAAAAGTTGTAACAAACTTGATTCACTTTGGTATCATGTGCAGAAATACGTACTAAATAACAGGCCACTAACAACATACTAAAATGTTTGGTATCATTACAGTCTTATGTGACCTAAACTGTACATATCCTGAACTGAATAGCTCACAACAGGAGGAACTGTGTCTGCTTTCATATTATTCATGTCTCAAGTCAATTTTCTTTATATTAAAATTATCAAAAGTCATTCAATAAGATACTATGCTATATTTAATAAAGTGAAGCTTGTTTCTTCTTCAGTTCTTGCAACTCCACTTCTACTGCTTCTCGTTTCTCTTCAGTTGCCATCATTAATTTTTTTTCTTTTTCCTTATAAATCTTTAACTTGTAAATCTAATTTCCTCTTTCTGACTTGTCTTCTTCACTTCTTTCCTGCTTCTTCATCTCCAAATATTCATGATAGAGTTTCCGAGCACCTCTCACGTAATCCAACATCTTTTTGCTAATGTGTATGTTTTTAATCCCTCCTGCTTCTTGTATCTCATCATGAATGTGACGCTGTGCAGTGACTGTAAAACCACCTTCAACAGTTGCATTCCCATGTGACAAGACAAGGCAAATCTTTATTACTTCCCAAAGATGTTTGTAGTTTGCATCTCCTATTAGAAAGCTACCATAAATATTGTAAAGTCCTACTTAATCCCTAAATTAATCACAAGGACGAAATATTTCTTGAAGCTGAGATTTTTTGAGGTTGCAAAAATACAAGTATTCTTTCTTGGCATTTTCGGCCAGAACATCATTTATGATGTTGGCATGGTTGAGTTCCTCCAAAAGAAAAGAAAATCTCTTCTGGTCCAGTTGAGGTGAATGTTGAATAACACAAGGATCCAATAAAGACAAACCTCTCTACAGCTTTCTGTTTTAAAGGACTTCTTTCTTGTAGTTTTGCAATCATGGTGGTTAACATACTGTGGCAATTGTGTATAAATTCTAGTTTTTTGTCTTTCTGTTACTGTGATTGCAGTTTCTCCTAACAAACGTTTTGTTGCAAATCCTACATCAATATTTTTGCTAAGGATCAAATTTTCTGATTTTTATGTGTCGATAGACAGTAACTTTTGAACCATCAATTTCATCAGATCAGGTTTCACGCAATGATTCATAAGGTATCTTAGAAGTTTCTCTACAGCTTCAAAAAGATATGGATGGAGTCATTGGTTTTGATGCCTGGAACCGTTGCAGGAAAGGCTGACATTCATCTGCAATTATCTTGCAGAAAGCTAGGTTACACTTTAGGAATGGATCACAGGCTGCTCTTTTCAGTGTCTCTACAGGTTTTGTTTTAGGAAGTTTTGCTTCTTTAAGAAACTTAACAACATGGTCCCAAATTTGTAATGCCCTTTGAAAGCACTTTGCATTCTCTAACCACCACACACCACAGAACTTCAGTGGAAAAGATGCACATCCTGTCAACTGGGTAAACAATGCTCGACGATCTGGAGAGTCAGTGAACAGTTAGTACATGTGACGCAATAATCTACTTATATCCCAATCAACAGACTCCACTCCTGTTCTCAAGGAACCATGAACAACATGAAGCCCACATGTTCCCAGATTTAGCAAACTACATACTTCATTGTCTGTGACAGATTTTGTGTGTTCCTGAAAAAGTGTTATAAACTTTAAATTGACATTTGGGCCATCCATTGACACTTATATCAACTTAGAGAGTGGAAGAGGAAAAATACCATCCAGAAAATGCTTCAGTAATTCTTCAGTAATTCCTATCGAAAAACACATTGTTTAAGTAACGACTGATGACTTTATGATTTTCCTTGTCCCAGAATCTTATTACAATGTCCATTTGTCCTCTTTGAATAACTTTATTCAACACTTCATCAAAACAAATTACAAAGTTGTTACATGATTTTAGGCGGTCCAGTAAATTGTTATGAAAGAATGGAGCCAAGCCATGCACAATGAAGTATGCAGCCTTGTCTCCACCAAGGGTAAAGGCATCGGCAATGGAACACTCGGGAAATAGCAACTGAAAAATTGTACTTAAATTATTGCACAAATTGAATTAAATTTTTTTGTAAACAACTTGCATAGCCCAAATTACTTCCGCCTTAGTTATATCATTTTTTATAACAAAAGTGTTATGGTTTCTTCGAGGCACTACACTAACTTTTAACATCAACTTCCTTCTGCGGCTTTACGATTTCCGATGAAACAGAAAAACTCTTCGAGCAACCAGCCGAATCACCAATAGGTAGAATGTCTTTGTGTGCCAGAGATTCTGTTGAAACAGGGGAGCTCGATGAACCTGAATTACTTGACTTTTTTGAGAAAAAAGTCAACAGAGAGCATTGATTTGTCAAAGTTTCAAGAGTTTTGATATGAGTTGGTCCTTTTGCATGGGAATCTAATGCTTGCTTTCCCATATTACTTAGGTTTACAATTTTTTTGCACACTTTACAAAATGCCTGCAACTTATTACTTTCAACGCCACTGATCCAGTATGAGAATTCAGGAAAATGCTCTGGACTTAGCCAGAGCTGGTTAAAAACTGTTTTTTTGTTAGACATTGATGGTGTAGCCAAATCAGTCCTAATTCACTGTATCCAACGATAACGATGACAAACCTTGAACAAGAACCAAAACAATGGATCACTAAAGTTAAAAGAATTGTCATGTGGAGGCCAGGAGATTTCAGTGTTCACCTTCTGAAATAAAATGCTACCAAAACTTGTTACAGCAAGTTTGAGCAAGGTAAGTGCCCCTCAGCTTTCTTCATTGGGGCAGTGGCTTTTGACGCAGTACATATGAAAAATATTTTCTTTGGTTTTTCCTAAGTGTGACATGAATTGTCATTTCCCTGACCTTTTTAAAGCCTCCCTGACTTTCCAGACCGTAGGGACCCTGTATTAATAACTTTTGTTTTAGTGTTTGGTTGCGAAATTAATGGGATATTTTATAATCCCCCGACTTTTCCTTGTTTTGAGTTTCATTCCTTGACATTGCCCTATTTTCCCTGTCTGTAGCCACCAAGCTATTATCATGAACTGTATGAAAAACAAAAGCTTTACAATATTTACCCTCAAGTATTGTTACTGCATACTGTTGGAATAGTGAAAATAAAACAATCAGGACCTTGGAAAGATCAGCAATCAGAGCCATATCTTCAACAGGACACAAGACAGACAAGAGACCATCCAAAATATCACACAGAAGAACTCTGGCAACAATGTCAGGTCTCTTGACTTCTACTTGACTCATCTGTGAATGGTTTAGTTCATCATATTGCATGAATTATTACAACAATTAAATTATATATGTTTAGATTTAGCTATTAAAATTAAATTTGTTGACTTTCAAAGATATAATATATCTAGGTTTATTTGAGGTTTGGTTGTTGGTAGAAGTCTGCGAAGCTTCAATAATATCAATATCAAATCCAATTTTATTATATCTGTTTTGATAACTCAAATCAAATCAATATAGAGAAAAATCCATAATACTTTAGACTATTGCAAACCACATTCGTATCTTGTGAAGAAAAGTAAATGTATGTTAGCTAATATATTAATAACATTTGTATGGATTTTAATCCTAGTATTTCATCTCATTTAAATATATAAGAAAAGTATTTGTTATTGCTAATATTAAATATTTTATAGGCACTTTGAGAAATTAAAATAATCATACGTTCTAAGACTAGTAAATTGGAATGGCTGATGACATCATATATTCCATTGTTTAAAATGGCACTCAGACTGTACTGCACATGCACATAGTGTTAAGAAACAAAGAGACAAATGCACATTTAGGATTAACAGTGGAATATTAAATGTGCATGTGTTGTAAGAACTATGAAAAAGGAACTAAATATTTTGGTCAAAACAAGACAAAATTTTGGCAGACATCAAACACAGGCTTGGTTTGAAAATATGAAAAGAAATGCAGATAATAATGTGTTTGTCGGCTTAGTGCTTACATATCTGAGATTAAAAATATTTTGAAAACTATTTGTCTGATTTCAATGCTGATATCTTTAATAAGTTTTATAAGTTTGTAGGTTAGTTTTATTTTTATAGTTTAATATTTTTTAACGTATTTCCTAAGTTCTAGTTATTGAATTATTATAATAATGTTGGTCAGACTGGAAATATGTACAGCAGTTCAATACATTAGTATTTTTTTTGTACGAACAATTTGAGTTGCAAAATTTTCCTTTGTTTAGTCAATAAATATGGAGAAACAGCAAGAAGGCGATGTCAAGTGGATGGACGAAGAAAAAGAAGTGAAGTTGGGCATATTTCGAGAAAGGAAATGGAGATGCCACGTGCATGCATTGTTCAAAGACCAACTGGAACCACTTCTACAATAAAAAAACACCTTTCTCGGCATCACATAACCCTCTATGTAGAGTTCTTGAAACTGAACGCAGTTTAAAAGATGCGCCTGTAGCATTCAAATCATCTCCAAAGCAGCAAACACAGAAAGATCTTCCCTCAACAAGGAAAAGAAGCCAAGGCCATCAGCGACAAATTAGCCCAAGATGCTTGCATTGTGCCACTTACTCTACCAATTGGTTGAAGAAAGGGGATTTAAAGAGTTAATGGTGCACATTAAACCCAATTATAGAGTTCCAGTAAGTACAACATTTTCGAGAAATATTGTGCCTTTGTTTTATCAAAGCGAAAAGAAAATGCTAGCCAGTGTACTAAGTGAAGATGTTGTAGCTGCACAACTAAACACAATGAGTCTAACAACCGACCATTGGACATCTCGTGCAGGAGATGGCTATGCATCATTCACTTGCCACTATAGCAGAGACTTTAAATATAAGTCATTTACCCTAGCTAATGCTGTGGTGCTTGAGTCACACACAACTGTTAACATAAGACATACTCTTTCTGAAATGTGCAAAGATTGGTGCAACCCAGTCCAGTCCTATTACGGTATTTATTGTTACAGACAATGCACGTGACCTGCAAGCTGCGATTAATGGCACATACTGGATTTGGCGTCAGTGTTTTGCTCACACCCTTCAGTTGGCAATAAAGACTATGGACTTACCTGAGTTGAAGTTAATTCAGGATGTATTATTATTATTATTATTATTATTATTATTATTAGCACTGCGTCTTACTACCCATTCGGGTTATACGCACTTACGCTAATGTGTAATGGTAGGGTGATTGTGAGATGAAATGAAGGACCTACAGTTTAACGCGGAATCCGAACCACGGTGGAGGCCTGGCATTCCCCACATTCACAAGATGTCTTGTCAGAGGTGAAGGAATGGTTTGGTAATCAGATAAATCTGTGCCGGGACCGGGGATTGAACCCCGGCCGCCAGCACAGAAGTCTGACACCTTACCCTTAGACCACCAGGTCACCAATTCAGGATGTAGAAATGCAATGGTCAAGTTAATAAGAACTTCTTCCATATGTGGCTCCAGAAACACAAGCCAACAAAACCCCAAAGCCAGCAGTTTTAACTGGATCAATGTGGGATGAACTAGACAAAGTCCCTTTAACTGTGGTCCTATCCACAAATAGCAGGATTAATAGACATGCAACGTAAATTGAGAATTATCTTGCAGTGCCATGACTATACAAGCTAAGGAGCCCATATGACAGTTGGAAGAAACACTTAAAGAGTTCCGAGCTGTAGCTTATGTAGCCAAGAAATTCCTAGCTATTCCAGCCACACAAGTGTCAAGCGAGAGAGTTTTCTTGACCGCTAGGAACATTGGGAACTATTGCCGCATGAGCAGGGTGAAGAACTTACCCTTTTACAGGACAAACTAATTTTATTTTAATAAAGTGTAACCCCTTTTATAACAACATGTTTTCACAATGTGTAGGGCAGTTTTTATTTAACCCTTCATTGGTCAGGCCTCGTCTCGTAACGCCGTTAGTCGAGGGTGAGCGCCGTGCTCACCGTCAATCTGTGAGTATCTTATACTTGTTATATTCAAATAATTTTAGAATGTGTGTATACTTTTTAATTACTTTAAGTACTTTTTTATTCAGATGTATTCATTTACAATCTTTTACTAAAAAATTTAATGGTCACAAAAAATTACTCACTAGTTGTAGAAAATCACAAACTTGATAAATAATTATCATATTATACAAAATTATTATAAGGTACTACACTTTGAAGTTCACATAATAGCATTTTTAGAACATATTAAACTATATTATTTAGAATAAATTATAAAATTCTTATACAAGGAAAAACTGAATTGAACTAAAAAAAAAGTACAATTATTGAAACTTATTGATTACAATAAAAGTGTTTATGAATCCTAATAGTTTTTCAACTAGTCACCAAGCTTCGTTTACCATAATTTTTAGTCACTATTATCAGAGTGTATATTCCGTTCATGATAGGTTTTTACCTGGATGACAGTTCGAAAATCATGTTTGGGTTTTGGTTGCCAACACTTGTAAAAGATCACAGTTTTGTTATAAATGTAAACTTAAGTTTTCTCATACTATTTCATTTTTTTAAATAATTTCTTTTAATCCAAATCGGAACAATATTTTAAACATAATTAAAAGTACTTATTTTTCGTTTTGGAACGTTACTGATTTTGTGTAATATAGTGCACACATCAATATCTTTTAATACAGGCATCGTATTTACTTGGAAAAGAGAAAATTGTTGTCAATTTTTTACATACAATAAATGATTTTATGATAATTTTATCGTATTTTGAAATATTTAACTGAATAAAATATTTTCATCAACTGTGTGTCTGCATCATTGTAAAAAACTTGTTTATCGTTATGTTCAATCATATGGTTTAGATTCGTTTGTCGCCATTTTGAAGATATGTTCGTTAGAAGTTTTTGTGAGAGTGGTGTTGTCATCCAGGTAAACTTAGCTCGTGAATGACTTATACGTCTGCATTTCCATAGCAGTTCTGGCAAATAGTGAATGTATGCTCACCACAATTGGCACATCTAGATGCTGTTTTATGATTCTTCTTTAATTGACAGTAACAACACTTGACCCTTCCTTTGTCTTCTTGTGGTAGTGGTGCTCGTTCATTTTGTGGTTAGTGAAGATGCTGGTAAATTTTCATTCTAAGATCTGTGTGAATACCGCTGGTTGAAGCTCCTCTAGTCATGATTGTTTACTAGATCTAGGCCTTAAGTTTTCGAGAACTTCCTTCAAGGAATATTTTCTCTCGTGTTGCTCTGAAAATGATTTTGGCGCTGATTGCGCCAACATAGAGCAACATGAAAAATATTCAAAGAGGCCACCGGTAGCAGACCCTATCCACAGTATATTGGGTTTTTAACTTATCTACTACGTCTACACCACCTTTTGTAAGGTTGTAGAAGGTAATAGCATTTGGATTCCTCAAGTCAGCTGTAGTTTCATTAATGTCATCAGAATCGTGCATCGTTGAAATTATTATTATATTTCTGTACCTTTTAGGTACATAAGGCATCTTCACCAAAAGCAGGTGGAATTTCTCATTTCTTTTTTTACCCACCATGGTTAAATTTTGTTGTCTATCAAGTTCGTTCACAAGTTATCTAATGTGATGTTACATCCACTGAATCTAATTGGTTTTATCAACCTTTTTTACAACACTAGTTGGTTTATTATCAGAGACAAATGGACCATCTGGTTGAATACCAACATATACCTACATTTTCAAAGTGTAAAACATCCGCGAATCTACCAATGAAAATATCTTGAGCCAATATTTTGCCGGCTTTTTAAATATGTATTGCCTAAAACTACACTGCCCACAAAATGACAAACATCTCATCAATTGCGTCATATTCTCCAACTGAGTAATAGTCTTGACAGCGCTGAACAGAGCTCTTGAATAATTCCCTGATAGACGCTAATTTATCAATGGCTTTTCTTGCGGCTCTTGTTTCCGCATACTCAAAACGAAGAGCCCGTAGCAACAAATAAAATCTTCTGTACAACATCACAAGACAAAAAATTTCAGGGATGCTGGGTCATTCGCCCATAAATCTTGTACAATACGATGAGATGATTTCATTTTCCCAGCCAAGTACAACTAACCCATTAGAGCTTTAATGTTGTCAATGTTGCAGTCAACAACATCACTTTATCGCGTATAATTAGTTCTTAATTTACATAGACCATAATTTGTGTAATGCACAATGTCTTCTAACACATTATCTGGTGGAAAGATTCATAAACAGTTTCAGCATGTTGAGCAGATCTTTTAACTCCAGGAGGATGTATGACTGTGTTTCTTTGTCTCTGACGTCTGCTGGCAGGAGGGGGACGAACGTTCCACAAAGTGACATTATCGCGCCCAATATAATGTGGCCCGGAACTTTCGGGTTGATCTTGATCTAGTCATCCGCAGACACTTCAGAATTACTATCATGTATCATGTATCATGTTGGCTGGTTGCTTTACGTCTGAATCTTCGGAGTCATCTTTATCAAGTGAAATGTTGAGGTCTTCATTCAAGTCATCTATCTAACAACCATTGATTAATTTGACCTTCCCGATCCATTTTCAATTAAAAAATTAACCGTAAATAATAAAAAATAAAAAATAAAAATATACTATAGTAATATTTTAAGATTAAATAATAACACAATTGGTTGAGGGTGAGCGCTAATATGGCAACGTTCACATAATGACAGTATGACAAAGACAGTAGGTCTCGTGTCATCTTATCTTAACCATGTGATCACCCTAAACATTCTAATACTGGGATTCATTGTTCTTACACTGTTTCATCACAAATGCCAGACAAATAAAAAAAAAATAGTGAGCGCTACAGTAACACCTCGACCAACAAAGGGTTAACAGTGTGTTTTATCATTGTAACAGTTTTTATAAAGTTTAGGTAGCTGTTTATTTAACTTGGTTTTTATTAAGTGAAACTTTTGATGCAACGTGGTTTCGTCAAGTGTAGGCCTACTTTTTACTACTACACTTAAACTAGCTGTTTTTATAAAGTGTAAATACTAAGTATTCATTCAACATGTTTTATAAAGTGTAACCAGTTTTATTTAACATGTTTTATAAAGTGTAACCATTCTTACTTAACATGTTTTATAAAGTGTAACCATTTTTATTTAACATGTTTTATAAAGTGTAACCATTCTTACTTAACATGTTTTATAAAGTGTAACCATTTTTATTTAACATGTTTTATAAAGTGTAACCATTCTTACTTAACATGTTTTATAAAGTGTAACCATTTTTATTTAACATGTTTTATAAAGTGTAACCATTCTTATTTAACATGTTTTATAAAGTGTAACCATTCTTACTTAACATGTTTTATAAAGTGTAACCATTTTTATTTAACATGTTTTATAAAGTGTAACCATTTTTATTTAACATGTTTTATAAAGTGTAACTGTTTTTATAAAGTAACTGTTTTTATTAAACATGTTTTATAACGTGTAGCTTAACTTGTAAATATACTATGTTTAGTATTTTTAGAATGTTTAAACTATGATATGATTCAATAATTATTTAAAATTTGTGAATATTGTTTGCTTTGATTCGATATTCTCATATGTCTAATTGTTCGTTGGCAAATAAGGCTACATATTGACAAAAATTGAGATTTTAAATATTTAGCACCGCGTCTTACTACTCGTTCGGGTTATATGCTTTTAAGTACTAATTACGCTAATGGATTAGGAATTGGGAAGGTTGAATTAGAGGAAGTGAACCTGCATTTGCGTGGAGGGAGAGTGGAAAACCATTTAGGAAAAACCACCCCCAGTTCACCCGACCGAGATTCGAACCTCGATCTCCCCGTCCTCAGCAGTCGAGCTCAACATGACAAGTGCGTTAGCCAACTACACCACCGAGGCGGGTGAGATTTTAAAATAAACTTTAATCAATACTCATTTTCCATAATAAGTTAGGTGATTCAACTGTGAATATATTTTTGTAATGGGAGGAAATGAGTTGTTAAGTAACTCCCAATCTTACCAAGCCAGATTTGAACCTTAAAGGTCCTCCCCATCAACTAATGGCTTATAGATTTTTTTTTAAAGATCTATTTAAGTATCTGAAAGTTTGTTTACACAAGTTAGATGGCATATTTAGAAATTATCAAACACAAGATATTTGTTTGAGCCCACTAATGCCAAAATATTTTAACAGAATTTCAAATCTATAGACCTATGTAAAAATACCCAAAATAATTCCTAGTGGATTACCATGTTGTCTACTCAACTTGACCAATGAAATCCCCAACCTTTTCCCTGATCATTTCCTAAAATTCCCCGACTAAAAAAGTATGTCACATCCTTCTAAATCGCCACCCCCCCCCCCCCTCGTTTTTCTATTAATCTTTTTTATAAATAATAATAAGTTGTAAAATTTGAATATTTTTTTAAAATTTGTATTAAAATTGTTTACTAGGAATTAAAAATATATTGCATAGCTACATACAAAAAAAATGACATAATTTACTGATTTAATGATTATTATATATCATTTTCTCGATTTTTATTGTGCTTTACCAAATTCCTGACTTATTCCCGTTTTTTCCCGATCACTTCAAATTCCTGGCTAATTCCCGTTTTCCCTGATTTTCCTGGATGGTAGACACCCTGATAACATGTCAAGGAATTTATAGCGCAATCTAAGGGTGTGATAAGTCGAAATCTTTGATTCAAAGCAAAGTCAAATCAAATTAATAAAATATTCTCAAAGCCGAGTTGAACTTTAAATATTTTTATTAGAGTTGGGCTGCTCATTTGATTTAGTTTATATTAAATGCTTCAAAGATAATATGCAGTAATGATATTAAAAATAAGTGTACACATGTGTCATTTTTATTTTGTTCATTAAAATAAGTTTGCTTATACAAGTTTATATTAAAGCGTAAGAATCAATTTAAATTTAATTCACTTTATCATTGGTCCACATTTAAAATACAATAAGTTTATGTTAAATTGACTACCCTGTTCTTGTAGTTAAGTTTGTGATAGTTTTATAAAGTTATTTTAAATCACTGCATATAATATGGCATAGGTAAATAAATAAGTTTAAGGATAGAAATTTTAAAAAATATTTTGTTTGTTAAATTTAATGAAATTTAAATAAACTTGGTTAATTTTAAAATGTTTAAGTATCAACTAATAAATAAATTTAAATATTGAAATGAAAAGAAGTCCTGAATCCAGGCTGCAATTTTGAGACACCTGGAATTTAATTTTATCTACCAATGAAGCTTACCCAAGTTTACCTTCTCTTGAATCTTACTTTCATGGTTCAGACCAGTTTTATGGTCGACCTTGCAAATTAATTGGAAAAATATTTAGCATATTTTGGCTTAAACTGATAAATAGGTGGGAAGGGGTGAAACTTCGAAACAAACATCAGCTTCAACTTCACTTTGAAAAAAATAATTCCGCTTCAAAGCTTCTCCGATAAAAAATGACAGCTAAAATACTCTTATGTTCAATTACTGTCACTCTGAGCTGTTTTATACATTACAAATTAATATTCACAAGGAAAAAAAGTTAAATGAATTGCATGTTGTGATAATAGCTTGATCAAAATATTACAAACACATGCGCCATAAAACATTTTCCAAACAAATTTAGTGCATAAAGTAATTTAAATAACCACAATAAAATATTTTTCAAGTGTAAAACAACAAAAATTATTCAAACTTTGATTCAAATTGAAAGTGGACTTTGCACACCCCTAATGATAAAACAATTTACTATCATGACATATAATTATTTAATTACTTAAGATGTTTGTATTGTATGAACATTAATTTCAGACAAGAGCGGGGATATAGAGTATGCCTGTGATTGAGCTGGTATGGCCATGTAATGAAGATGGCCAATGAGAGAATAACAACAAGAATGATGAAAACTACAAGGGAAACAAAAATAAAGAGATAGGAGCAGATCACAGAAAGTGTTCAAGTGAGAGGAGAAGAATGGTGGAAGATGGAGCCATTTTACTAAACTGACCCGGCCAAAGAATGGGAACAGTTGATGAAGCTTTTTAGAGTCTCATTTACAAGATCAATTTTGAAATTGAAGCCTTTCGATATCAAAGATGAATTGACAAGCTTTATTGAAGAAACAATTATTGTGTAAATGTGAATACAAAATTTCTAATATAGAATTTCATGATAGTTCCAGAAAAAAAATCAATATTTTAAGTTTTCCTTGTTGAATGCCCATTTTTCCATTTAATATGTTGATCACAAAAACTTTTTAAATGCTAGCAGCTAGTAAATATCAACATATAAGTTCCTTTTTCTAGTGTAGTTTTAAATGATTCAGGTCTTATTTCTGTAACAATGAACCACCCTCTCGTAGACCTCGGTGGTCTTGAGGTAAATAAAGTGCTCACCTCAATACTCAAATGTTGGTGGGTTCAAGTCAGGTTGACAATTTTTTCCTAAACAATAAAAGTCTGTAGCACAACTTCCTTCAAAGGAAAAGGAGAAGTGAAGCCTTGGTCTCATGTCTATTGTGGAATCCAAAACAACCCTGGAGGGTATGTGAAAATACCTTTCCCGGCCAAAACTGGTAAGCCCTTTCGTTCTTTCTTGTAAAAATTCTTGTGTGCTGATATTGTCAGTTGGTTCAGAAAGTGAATAGAAAATATCTCAAATAAATTAAAAGAAACCTGTCATGTTAATGTCTGGTTTTCATAGGAAGCCAGCCCATTATTTTAAAAGTGCTAACTTGTGTTGCCACCACAGTGGAGTATAGATATATTACAATGGCTGAATGTTTCCTGCTGTGGATCGACATTTCATTGCAATAACCACACCAACATTTATTTACAATAAAACAACTAATTATATTCCATTCACGATAGGTTTTTACCTGGATGACAGTTCGAAAATCATGTGTTTAGGTTTTGGGTTGCCAACACTTGTAAAAGATCACAGTTTTGTTATAAATGTAAAGATCTTTAATTACCTGTTATATATTACATTTAAAATAACGTAAACTTTTCATTTTTTTAAATAATTTCTTTTTATTCAACTCGAAACAATATTTTAAACATAATTAAAAGTACTTATTTTTCGTTTTGGAACGTTACTAATTTTGTGTAATATAGTGCACATATCAATATCTTTTAATACAGGCATCATATTTACTTGGAAAAAAGAAAATTGTTGTCATTTTTTTACATACATTAAATGATTTTATGATTATTTTATCGTATTTTGAAATATTTAACTGAATAAAATATTTTCATCAACTGCGTGTCTGCATCATTGTAAAAAACTTGTTTACCGTTATGTTCAACCATATGGTTTAAATTCGTCAGCCGCCATTTTGAAGCTATGTTCGTTAGAAGTTTTTGTGAAAGTTGTGTTAATATTTTTTTAAGGGGAATAAAACTATAAATAAACTTTGTATCAGTCCTCAAATAAATATATAAATAATATTGGCCTAAATTACTGTGGTTAACTATCACATTAATATATTATCATCTGTTTTCATTACAGTGATCTAAAGTGATAGATGTCAGCTGTTGGCGTAGTGATATATTAGGGATTACTTCTAGTAACATTTCGAGCTGTCATCCAGGTAAACTTAGCTCGTGAATGCCTTATAGGCTAATTGTTGTCTCCAATAACACACAACAGCCACCAAATCAATATAATATGATACAGTACCCGCATGGCTTCTTTGGTGCTGAGTGACAGCTCACAGCTGACGGCTTTGAAAAGTTACCAGACCAAATTATGTATCCCTACGCCGAACCATATGATCTGCAAAAACATGTGTTTAGCAGCTGTCACTTCTGACAGTCAGCACCAAAGAAGCCATGGGGCTAATGTAACTATACTAATTGGTGGAAAAATGTATCTAAAGTAAATATTTCTAGTATGCATCAATTATAAATACTGCAGTTTTACCAATCTGAGTCCTACAATACTAAGTATCATGAGTGAGAAAATTCAGGTTTTAACAGACCTTGGAGGGATGAATGCCGACATAAACACTTGCCCCATTGGCCTTCTCACGCTGTATCCTTTCGATGTAGATGACAAACTTTTTCCTATACACTTGCACCACTTTACCAACCTGCTGGCCCTTATAATGGCCACGCACAACCTAAAACAAAACAAATAGTGTACAACATTAGAGCTGCTTTATAGAAGATTGGTGTGTTTATTAGAGTGATGAATTAAACTTTAATGTCCATCATATGGGTTATTTATACACAATATATGAAAGAGAAGATGCAATTAGGTCCTAACATATTGTGGGAATAAAAGATAAATAAATACTTTTGAAATGAAAAAGTGAACTTTTTTTTCCACCAATTGGAGATTTAAAAAACCCTGTGTTTGTCATTAATGTTAGTCAGTTTTTTTTTACATATTCCTAAGTATTCTATAATTTTTTATCAATATACTTTTTCTCACTTTAATGTTTTTTTTTGTTTCCTATTTTAGGAGGTTGTGTTATATTTCACACTCCCTCTAGATGAGTTTCAATAGACAGAAACCTAGGTTTAGGGATTGGGTTATAATGACCACTCGGCCACTGAAGTGGGTATCTGTTATTTAATACTGTGTTTACAGTTTTCAAACATCTATAGGATTTACACAAATTTCCAGAAATAAATGTTTTTGGGAATAATTTTTCATCCTATTGGTAGAGTTTAACTTTAGTAATATCTCCATAGTGTCAGCCTGCAAGCAGGCTATACCAATAGAGAGGTTGCCATATGTTGGCGAAGATAGTGCCAACATTTTTTGTTTGAGGGTGCCATGTGGTCAGAACAATGAGCCCTCCAGCTTTCTAGACTGAAGCGCTTATTCATTCAAGTGGCTCATTGGTCCTCACAAGGTTGATTTTGGTTTTGTTTCAGACCCACTGCTTCACAGACAGAATTGGAAGCATCGGGGATCGAACCCGGGACTTCAGTATCTGAAGCAAGTAAATCTTACCACTATATTACAGAGGTGGTCGGGTATCAAATACTTACTTATTTTGTGGCATAGGGAACACAAAAGTTCATTAACTATAACAGTTTTAAATATATTTTACTTATCATCGGCTCCATGTCGTGGTCAAGAGTGCTAAAGTGCTATGACTGAGCACTAAGTGCGTAAATTAATCAGCTCTAGTGACTTTACTAGTTCAATTCCCTGTTAGGTTGAAATTACTTAGTACTAGCATGATACGAACTCGGCCAAGGCACAAGAGATTTTGAACATACTATAAGTGCGTTACAGTGTGTTAGTAACATTTACTTTCAGCTAAGAGCTTTTTTTAAAAAAATACTTGAAACATCAGAATAATCACTACATTGTTATATTGAAGTATTTATTTGTATTTTAATTTTGATATTATTTCTACAGTGAATAAAATATTATCGCTACTAATCCGTTGTACTTAAATTAGTAGACACAGATAGCCTAAACGCCAGTAATATGTATACCATTAAACAAAACTTACTCTTTGCGAAAAGCAGTTAAATAATCAATTTTATCTTTGAGTTTCTTTGTATCAACCCATGCTCACAAACTTGTTATTCACAAGGATATAAAATAATATTGTGTAAATACTTCTCCACCTCAAAATTTATACAATTCATTGGATCTTGTTCGAAAGCAAAAAAAAGTCACATTTTGTTAATTATATAAAAAGTAATCACTATGGGTACTTATTGTTCGAGATTCGATACATTTCTTCTGAAACAAGCGCACAAACTGTGAGAATGCAACAGATTCAAATTAAAAGTAATCACATTTAACAAGCTAATAAAATTAACATGTTCACACTTTGACTACCAAAAACTTTGTTCATTAATTTTTTGAAAAAAGTCCAACGAGAATCAAAACCTAGACCGTAATATAAATATAGTAGATAAAAACATACTGAGAAAATCTCCAAATTACATTTAGACCCTATTTTATTCAAAATAACTATGTTTGATATGAGCAGGAAAGTTTATTTTTATTTAAATAGTGGATTAAAAATTCAATGTATAATAGTTTTCATATAATCTGAATATTAACACTTATTATTACAATGTGTAGTGCTCAAGAATGAAAAAACCTGTGAAAGAATGTAGGATAGGAGTGAAGAATTTTACATGTTTTACTGACTCAGATATTTTTTGCACAGAAAGCAAAAGAAAGTCAAAACACACAGCAGTTAAGACTTTGTGAGTATTTTAGTTACTCAATATATTAAGATATTTATATTTAACTAAGAAAATTTTCATAATTGAACATTGGCCCTTCTTATCCCAATGCACATGGTATTAATGTTTCTTTGACTCAAGAAGATCACAGAGATTAGCTTCACCCTCCACTGCCGCGTGGATTCCGATACAGCAGGTTAGCCAACGCTTGCAAAACGATACTAGCTTGTAAATGGGTAAAGATCATACTAATGACACCTATTATCAACTAAGATAACTATTTGTAGAAGGAAAAGTTGTATTTAAAACCATGTATTTTGACTATTATCCATTCACGAGCTTAGTTTTCCTAGATGACAGTTCAAAAATCATATGTTGAGGGTTTTGGGTTGCCAACACTGGTAAAATATCACTTTTTTATTATAAATGTAAAGTTTTTTAATTACATGTTATATTTTAAATGTAAAATAATCTAAACTTAAGATTTCTTACATTATTTGATTAAATTTAATAATTTTGTTTCACCAAATCCGAATGAATATTTTAAACATATATTAAAAGTACTTATTCTTTGTTTTGGAATGTTATCTATGTTGTGTAATATAGTGTATGCATTAGTACCTTTTAAAACAGGCATCGTATTTACTTGGCAAAGATAAAATACTGGTAATTTATTTTATATATAATTAAAAATTTTATAACTATTTTATATTTTTTAGAAACATTTAACTTAATAAAATATAATCATCCAATGCGTGAGTGCACCATTTTAAACAAATTGATGACGCAAGCATTCCACACAAGCAGCCCACATGCATGGGTCGCCATTTTGAAGCGTTATTTGTTGAACCTTTTGTTAAAGTGCTCTCAAGAAATATTATTTTAACTGCGATAAAAGGATTAATAAGCTCTGTGGCCGAACTCAAATAAATATTAAGACTTTGTTTAATTTAAATATATATTTAATAGAATTTATTACTGTGCACGTTTATTAGATTTTTAACTTTAAATTCAGTCTCTTTGTTAGATCCTATCTTACTCAAACTTACAATAATTTTTAACGTTAATTTTAATTATTTTTTATTTTAATTGTTGGGCTTCTCTATTAACGTAAGAAAAACTTAATCCTAGGTCATTTTACTAATTATTTTAAGAATAACTTTGTGTAAACAGATATTTTCTATTTAGTTCAAATAAGCCTACATATTAATTTGGATAACTTTAATCTAATTTTAATCTAATTTAATATAAATTTAAAATAACTTTAACTATAATCTAACTTTTATCTAACTGTACTCTAACTTTTATATAAATTTAATCTATTAACTTTAACTACTAACTTTAATCTCGCGTAATTTTGTAAGGGGATTTTCAATTAGTGCATATTTTTGTGTGTTTTTTTTAATGATGAGTTCCCAGGAAAAAAATTGAAGAGAGGTTACAGATCACCAAAGGCAACTGGACATTATCAACTGTGGAAGAGGACTAAAATCGATGATTGAACGAGGCCAAATCGAAGGGGGGGATATAGGGCAGTTAATTGCTGATCTTCTAGGACTCTCAAAACCTACTGTATTGAAGTGAGTAGAAAACTAATATTAAATATTAGAATTAATAATACATATTTTTACTAGCATTCCAATGGGTTTACTTAATCATATTGAGGATTCCACATTCCATGGATTTACTATTACTACCTATTTTCTTCAATAGGTATAGTGTTCTGTTAATTTTAATCCTGACTCAAACAAAGGTTTGGACTCAATTATTGGCAAACTTGATAATAGGCAGTGATCTTTTTTCATTAACTTCATAACATAACCTAAATAAACTAGGACTGTATCCAAATATTATACTTCATGCGTCGTCGACCCTTGACATTCACATGATAATCGCATTGGCAATCACGTGATCAAGTGTCGATCCAACCAAATAGTCACAAAGTGTGCAGATGTACCCCTCACACACCCTTGAGTCCAAGGGCAATAGCAAGTCACGCGTCCTTTATGTGGTTTCCGACTGGCTGGAGTTCATAGGGTAATGGGATCTGTGATAACTTGGTCATAGATGGCGTTAAAAAATAGTTCCCAAGCTCATTGGTAGGAAGCAGCACTGCCTGCAAATAGTCTTGCATTCTTCAATCTCAAGGGCGTGTTAAGTGTATTTTTATCAAGTCGTGTACAGTACTATTCAGACACAGCCACAGGTATATGTTTTAATATGAAATGATCTTTTCATGGAACATGTGTTTGAAGTGAATTTTCATGGCTGTAGGCCTATATTAAAACCCAGATAATAATAAAAGTGTAGCATAGCTCGTTTGGAATTGTTTGATTAGGTTAGGTTTGAATATATTCTTCAAAACTGGTTTTTAAATGGTTTATTTTGAGTGTTGGGGCATATAATTTTTATTAAAATTTTTAGGTGAAACTAATTTAAAAAATATGTATTATTGTTGACATTGTGAAACCTCAATAATGTAAATTTGGTAGCTTTGAAATTAATTTACTTCCACATGTTATGTTGGTTTATCTAGAAGTATCTCTATAACTACCGTAACACAGTCCACTGTACATAATTTTGCTGTAGATATTGGAAGAACAATCCAGAGGAAGTGGCGACTCCCCAAAAGAAGAAAGAGCTGAAACCTACTCCAAGAGTTTCGGTTGAAGCAATCGACGACTTCGACCGAGGTGTGATTCGTAGAGCAATATACGGGATGTATGATAGAAGTATGTTTAATTTATCTATAGGTTATATTTTTTTTAACATGATCACACAAAAAGTGCACAGCACCAAACCAATCATTCTAAGCCTATACATAAACACTATTATAATCATAGTACAGCCAATTGATTTTTAAATCATATAAGAAGACTCGACATTACATCACAAAATAAAATTTGCTACCCTTAATTAATGTATTTAAAAAAAAATAGCATTACACGTTTTATAGGCCTAAAGACCCAACACTTTAAACAGTGCCAAATCAACAACAATAAAAACCTCACTGTTGTTCTTGTTGTGATAATACAACCTGTAATTTGGTTGTAATAAGTCACATGAAATATGTCAAATTTTTGGCTCAGGGTATATAAAAAAAAGTAAGTGGCCTGTGTTTTGTGCTCACAATAACTTGCTCCCCATTGAATGAAGGGTCGATGTTGTTTGATCATACACTTATAAAAATAAATTATGTATTCTATGTTTTTGACCAAGTGCAAATCCATAGAATTATGCTTGTAACTTATTGGTGCTTGTTTGCAGATGAACATGTGACATTGGATACCCTTTTGGACGTTCTTCGTGCGAATCCAGGACCAGGCACTGCAAGTATATTCGAAGGAGGAAGAACAACGCTCTACAAGCTTCTACATGACATTGGATTCTCTTGGCAGAAGACGAGCGGAAGAAGAGTGCTGATGGAAGATGTCAACGTAGCAGCCAAGAGAATAGCATTTTTGAGGGAATACAGGAAGCTTGCGGCAGAAAACAATTTCGTATTCCTTGATGAAACATGGATTTTTTCCAAGGGTGAGTGTTTTTTTAATAAATATATTGATAGTATAGCATTAGTGAAATCAAATATAAGCACAGACCTGGTTAAAAGATTGTTGCTTGCACAAAAAACTAATAAATGAGTAAGTTTAAATAACATCTTTCATCAAACAATGTTTCCAACCTGACAAAGGTTCTCTTTTTGCTAAATGCCACCATTTGCCATCATTAAACCTTTATTGAGTTTAATTGTAAATTTGTAAGATTGTTTATCATTTTACTGGAAGGACATTTAATTTTAATGATGAATAACACCATTACCAGCATAGAAATAAACACATATATTGCTATTTAGCAAGCCATTTGTAAACTTTACTTTAAAAAAAATACAATATTTACATAAAATGGCGACTCATTTTATGTTTGATATAAATACATTGTCAAATATGGATAGTTTCATATCTATATAAATTATAGACATAGTCCCGAAGAAGACCTGCAAGAGACGTTCACCGGGTGATGGGAAGAGGTTCATCGTTCTACATGCTGGCGGCAGGGAGGGTTTCGTGGAGGTCAACTGGAGACTACCACGGGGAGATGAACGGCGACAACTTCGAGACGTGGA
The DNA here is from genome assembly GCA_039000515.1 of Timema cristinae. Taxonomy (NCBI): domain Eukaryota; kingdom Metazoa; phylum Arthropoda; class Insecta; order Phasmatodea; family Timematidae; genus Timema; species Timema cristinae. The sequence goes on from JBCFYV010000012.1 coordinate 3,581,354, forward strand.
TGAGAGACCAACTGCTTCCCTCCCTTGAAGAACCTTCAGTCATTGTGATGGATAATGCTCCATATCATTCCGTTCAGGTGTGTCCTAACACTATAAACTTATTCTGAAAATTGAAAAATGACACTTGGACACGGGAATCAAACCCAGGACCTTTGCCTTACTACGCCAAAGCTCTAACCACTGAGCTATCAAGGATTATTTTTAATACACAGTATTAAATATTTATACATATATTTGTACATGTTGTTACTTATCTTCAATTAAAGATGCAGTTTTAATACCCCCCCCCCTCTCCACCCACAAATTCATTTATTAAAGACATCACTTATTTATTATTGCCTTAACTATACTGTTACAGGTGGAGAAACTGCCCACAAAGAGTTGGAGGAAAGAAGAATATGCTGCATGGCTGACGAAGCACAACATCAAGTTCGACCCCTCAGCGATGAAAATGGAGCTGATGAGCAAAGCTTTAGCCCACAAACCAGAAAAAAGGTAGTCCTAAGTATTTTATAAAAGTCTTAGGCTGCTGTCACTATATATATTGATAGCAATAATCAGGTGTTTCAATTAGAGTTAATGTTCATGTTACCACCCTTGAACAAAATCATTAATAAGATGCTAGTAAATATGTTTTAATACAAGGGTGATTCTCGCAAAACATGACAATTCACCAAACGACAGATAAAAAACTATCATGTTTTACAAATTATGAGAAAAATCAAGAACATTCTTTTAGTGTCATAAATAAACTACATATCATAAGCAGTAAAGTTAAGCTACTTTCATACCACCCCACTCCCCTTAAAAATAGTTTTTAATCTTATAAATCTTCAGTTGATAGGAAAATAATTTTAACATCAGTTTAGCCTATTGAAAATATTAATTTAATGAAAATGTTTAAGAAAACTGAAAATACTAGGCTAGAATACAATATATAATTTTTATATATAATTTAGTTTGGTTTATTAAATATTTAATTCAATTTTAGGATAACTTTTTTTTTTGAGCGCATATTTTTTAATGATTGCATTGTATTTTGTATATATCGTTAACCATGAGATTAACTTAATAAAATATTATCAGTTTTTAAATAATCTCACAGCTTGTGAATGTGTGGATTGCCAGGCCTCTACCGTGGTTCGGATTCCACTATAAACTGTAGGTCCTTCATTTCATCTCACAATCACCCTACCATTGTACATTAATTATAATAATAATTTAAATAATGTTAGTAATTTGTATATGTTTTTGGTTGCTGCAGGTACAAGATCGATGAAATGGTACGTGAGTGCGGACACCAGGTTTTGCGGTTGCCTCCGTACCATTGTCAATATAATCTTATAGAGCTGGTGTGGGCAAACTGCAAGGGGTACTACAAGAAACATACCGGAAGAAACAACAAGTTTGATGATGCAGCTGTCCGAGCCCTTTGGCAAGAAGCCCTTGCTAGAGTCACGCCTGAAAGGTACTAAAGCTATATTTACAAACTATTGAAATTATAACAATAAAAACCACAAAGAATTGGTTGTATCTTCACTATCATTTGTATGTAATTATAATACAGATATATTGTTAAAAATATGTTCCATTTCAGTTAGAGTAAAAATGTCGACCACACTGAGAAGATTATCAATGATGACTGGGCAAGAGAAATGAAGATGGATGCGAGTGAAACCCAACCTTTTATAATACAACTAGACAACAATGAAAGTGACAGTGATGATGAAGAAGAAGAAGTGCTGGCAGTACCTCTATCGCCAGATTAAGGTACAAGGTGCTGATAACCTACAGTGTTAAAGCACCTTTAAAATAAGTTTAATTAAACATGTTTTACAAGCTACATATTACATAATAAATAACATTCCAAAACCTCATAGTGCTATTTACTAATACACCTGTAATTCTTTTTCAGGTATTAAATTTCATTCACGAGTTTAAGAGTTACAAGAGCGTATAACCCGAACGGGTAGTAAGACGCGGTGCTAATAATAATTTAAGAGTTACAAAAGTGACTCGGTACTCAAATTTCATTCACGAGTTTAAGAGTTACAAAAGTGACTCGGTACTCAAACAGAAAATCAGCCCTTTCTCAGATGACCTAGCTTGACATTTCTGTCAAGGTGGATATTCTGAGTCGGGCAACAGCCGATCGGCAGTTAGTCGAGGTTGCCAGTAGCTCCTTATATCAGCATTTCTTTCAGCTATACTAATAAGTTAAAAGTGTTTTTCTTTCAGATTATACAAATCAGTTTAAAATGTTTTTCTTTCAGATTATACAAATCAGTTTAAAATGTTTTTCTTTCAGATTATACAAATCAGTTTAAAATGTTTTTCTTTTAGATTATACAAATCAGTTTAAAATGTTTTTCTTTTAGATTATACAAATCAGTTTAAAATGTTTTTCTTTTAGATTATACAAATCAGTTTAAAATGTTTTTCTTTCAGATTATAACATATACATATTAATATATTAATATACAATAATCAGTTTCTAGTGTTTTCTTTCAGCTTAGTGACTAAAAATTTCCATTTCAAAATTTATTTGAGGCAAAATATTAGCCTATTATAAATTACTGTGGTTAACTATCACATTCATAATCTATATTACCATATGTTTTCATTACAGCTGTTCCAAGTGACAGTGACAGATATCAGCTGTTGGCATAGGGATATTTTAGGGACTATTTTCTAGTAACTTTTTGAGCTGTCATCCAGGTAAAGAGCTCTCATGAATGCCGTATAGTGTGTTGACTTTGAAGTTGTTAGAGCTCAATATCGTCGTGATTATTGAAGCTAGCCCAAATTTAAAAATACGTTTAAAAATAAAAATAAATTATTTATTAAATAATATTTTATAAGCAAACACTCTAGCTTAATTTTATAAAGAAAATAAATAATATAAACATAGAATTTAATATAAAAAAATGTATAGTTGAAGTTTGGAATTGTTACAAATTCGCAAAGGTCAACCTGAATAAAACAACCATCATAACATAACAAAAGTAATATGTGGATTAGAATGAGCATGAATTGATTAAATTAAAAGAACAGATTAACATTCATTATGACCCATTAAAACAGCAAGACCATCTTAAATACAATATGTATACATATAAGATAATAAAATGAATAATCAAAACATAATAGTTTAACCCTTTTGCACTCAGCATATTTTCACTAGACTAAGCCAAAACACTCAGGCAAATTTTCACACATTTACCTTTAAACATTTTAAATTTTCTCATAAAAAATGTTTTTAGTTTATATACATGAAGAAAATCACACTTATACTATACACATTGTAGATTTATAAAAAAAATATTACATAAATTATTAGGCTACCGTTATTTTGTAAAAAAAATTCAAAATTTTTAAAATCTTAAAAATTAATTTAAAATTTCTAATTCAGAGCAAAAAATTAAGGTTTATTTCTTGTCTTCCTTATTTATCAGTCATCCTGCAAGAAAGAGAATTTATTTCTGTAAAATTTGATACTAGTTTGGTGTTTGTAACTTATTCTGATTCTGAACTACATAACTTTTTGGAGGAGGAAGAAGTTGCTCAGGTGACAGAATCTCCCTGTAGTCTTCATCATCCATACCATTCTCGTCACTGTCAGACATGTTATGAACAGCTGGATTCCTAAGATCTGGCACATCATCGTCACTAGTGATGTCAGAATCACTTTCATACACAAAGTCACTGTCACTGTCAATAGTATTTAATAGTCTAAAATGTCCGAGTCATTTAGCCTAGAACTTGGACCGGCCGTTGCCTAGCTAGAATATTTCAACTAAACAACACTTATAAATAATAAACTTTGAATAAAACAATGAAAATATAATAAATAATATATAAAAAGAAAACAAGTAAGAAAAATAATAGAAGCAAATATATTTATATAAATAAAGAATAAGGAAAAAACCACGAACTAGAAACTTATTCACACCACGATGTAAACAATGAGCATAACATATTTCAACTGTTCAAAATAAATAGTTTTTCTAAGACCAATGGTGCTATCTGTTGGAAAAAGTATGAACTAAACCTAAATATATAGAATACCGCATGTAATGCCACCTAGTTGTTAAAAATAAACTTACACGGCCAGATTTAGCTGGAGCCAATATATCGGCCGCGCGAGTGTTTTAGCAGGACCATGGCGCGCCGAAGAATCGGTGCGCTGAGTGTTTAAGGTTAAGTCAAGTTTAGTTTAAGTGAAGATGATGTAAATTGATAAATTGTATGGTTATTGGAATATTAAAGGTTTAAGATTAACAATGATATTGGGTGACCTGGTGGTCTAGGGGTACGGTGTCAGACTTCTATGCTGGCGGCCGGGGTTCGATCCTCGGTCCCGGCACAGATTTATCTGATTTCCAAACCCTTCCTACACCTCTGACAAGACATCTTGTGAATGTGGGGAATGCCAGGTCGCCACCGTGGTTCGGATTCCACGTTAAACTGTAGGTCCTTCATTTCATCTCACAATCACCCTATCATTACACATTAGCGTAAGTGCGTATAACCCGAACGGATAGTAAGACGCGGTGCTAATAATAATAACAATGATATTGAATTGTAAATTTTAAAATATTGAATTATATCTTATCTGATTGATGCCCTTGTTCCTTTCCATAAAGCTGGTATATTTCAGCCCAAGGTTACGACATGTTTCAGCGTATTACATCGATGCCATCATTAGGCTAAGGAATACAAGTCAAAACAAGTTATGGCACAAATCCAGTGTGAAATATTTGTGCCATAACTTGTTTTGACTTGTATTCCTTAGCCTAATGATGGCATCGATGTAATACGCTGAAACATGTCGTAACCTTGGGCTGAAATATACCAGCTTTATGGAAAGGAACAAGGGCATCAATCAGATAAGATATAATTCAATATTTTAAAATTTACAATTCAATATCATTGTTCAATCTTAAACCTTTAATATTCCAGTAATCATAGAATTTATCAATTCATGCTATCTTCAATTAAACTAAACTTGACTTAAACTATTATGTTTTAATTATTCATTTTATTATGTTATATGTATACGTATTGTATTTAAGATGGTCTTGCTGTTTTAATGGGTCATAATGAATGTTAATCTGTTCTTTTAATTTAATCAATTCATGCTCATTCTAATCCACATATTACTTTTGTTATGTTATGATGGTTATATATCAGAGTTCTTAATCTAATCAATCTGCACTCAATGTAAAGTTCATGGTTTTATTCAGGTTGACCTTTGCGAATTAGTAACAATTCCAAACTTCAACTATACCTTTTTTATATTGAATTCTACGTTTATATTATTGATCGTTTCCTTACTCCAATACATTATGTTTTTCATGAAAATAAATAAATCGATTAATAATTTTTGTTTTCCCATTTAAAATGCATTGAGATGAAAACATTTTAACAAAAATATTTAAATAACTATTTTTAGCAAGGTTTGAAAATTCCATAAGAATTGTGAAAGATGCCCAGATATGTTACTAAAATAAATAGAAAACAAATGTTGAATAATACAAGATTTATTTGTTTAGAACCGTGCATTTATGGGTAGTCTGAGCTATAAGTACCAGCAAATGTAGGCCTACTCAACTGATTCCTACAAATAGTTAGTGCTCTTTTAATAGTGTTATTTAAAACATGACAAGGTTTTTATCAGTTAACATTTAGCTAGGTCATACATATAACATATTTTTCACTTAGGCCCAAATTGTTAAGTCCTTATTAGGTAATACAGGAGACACCAGCTACTGACGAACAATGTAAGGGCCACTTGCATGTGGCACACATCAGCAATCAGAGCCATATCTTCAACAGGACACAAGACAGACAAGAGACCATCCAAATTATCACACAGAAGAACTCTGGCAACAATGTAAGGTCTCTTGACTTCTACTTGCCTCATCTGTGAATGGTTTAGTTCATCATATTGCATGATGATAAAATTTTGTTTGAACATTTAATTTTACTTAACCTGGTGTAGGCCTACATGTTTACAAAACCGTTTTTAAGAAGCCTGTCCGTATTGGCATTGGCCTTTTTAATTCCAAGTCTGATTTATAAAATAAACCATCAATTAATTTATTATCTCTAATGCATAAGCTTTATTACAGCTACATTTATGATGAAAGACATGGATGGGCAACTAAACAACCTCAACATATCACCTATAGTTTTGTGTTTAAACTAGGTTAAGTTTTTAACATCCAACTGACCTGTACTTCGTCATCTTTGCGTATGGGCATTGATCGGACATTATACTTCTGTCGAAGTTCCTTGGATAGGGGTGCAGACATTAGGCGTCGCTTAATGTGTGATGGGGCTTGGAAGTGTCGTTTGCGATTCTTTCTACGTGACGCTGTCACAAGGCGGTTCAATTTCATTTTAACAGGTGCAAATCACCACCTGTAAATCATTCGAAATTGTAAAAATCATCAAGACTTGATAATGGATTTCCTTATAATTCAAACATCAATGAACAATGTTTAGCTTAGCCGAAACTTTGGTAGATAGTAGACCTAACATGTGGGACATGAAATACTAAAAACTTAATGATTTTTTCCTATTTAAGTTAGTATTATTATTATTATTATTAGGGGAGAGTGTTGTACCTTGGACCGCATGTACCTTGGACCAGCCTTAATAACTCTGCCATCTAGTGTAGTAATCAAGTACTAAATCAATTTATTTAAAATTATGACAGTTAAAGGCAAGCCTTTGTGTTAGTAGTAAGATTTGGATGTGTAATTTATCAACAAATTAAAAAAGTTTACTTCAGTCAGTTTAAAGTAATTTTTGTAACATTTGTGTTATTCAATGTTGAAACATAAGTTAACAACATCTGTGAACTAAACATAACCAGGTAAGTACTTTGTTTATTTCCCTACAACATGGTGTATTCAGATTTTGAAATAGCTTAAGCTCTTCTGCTGCAGCTTAACCAAACCATCAAAAACATGGTGTTGTACCTTGGACCAGTACTTGTATTGTACCTCGGTCCGGTCCAAGGTACAACATTCTGTTTAGTTGGTTGCATGCAAAATATTAAATAAAACTTTTACTAGCTATAAATTTTATTCAGATGTGATTATAAGTATAGTTAGCTATATAGTGAGACTCAATATCTAGGCTTATTATAGATGCAATATTTTGAAACAGTGACATGGTATTAAACTTAAACCTAATCTAAGCCAGCCCATACAATATGCATAATCTTTTCAGAACCATGCCTAGAAGTAAGAAAGGTGTGAAACGTCCTTCTGTTGATGTCAAACAACTCGAGGAGGCAATCCATGATGTTCTGATTAGAAAACTATCAACTAGAGTAGCTGCTAGAATTCATGGAATCTCCAAAACCACATTACTTCGCCACCTTAAAGAGCATTGTTTGTCTGGAAACCCCCAGTTTAAGTACAACTCTCAAATAAAAGTAAAACAAATATTTACAGACAATGAAGAATCAAGTCTTGTAAATTATTTAAAAATAGCTTCAAGGCTACACTATGGTCTCACCAAAAGAGAAACAATGATTTTGGCATACCAGTTTGCCAAAGAGAATGATAAAAAAATACCTGATAAATGGCATGAAGATTCACAAGCAGGAAAAGAATGGATAAGAGAGTTTTGCATCGTCATAAAACATTATCTTTAAGAAAGCCAGAACCTACCAGTCTAGCTAGGTCAACCAGTTTCAACAAAAAGAATGTTTCAGAATTTTTTACGAATTTGAGAGAATGCTTGTCACGTGGTATTTTTGAACCAAGTAAAATATTCAACTTAGATGAAACAGGAAATTCAACTGTCCATACACCACCTAAGGTAATAGCTACCAAGGGTGACAAACAAGTTGGGAGTATGACATCAGGAGAGCGGGGTGTAAATGTTACCATGATTTCTGCTGTCAATGCTGTAGGCAATCATGTACCTCCCATGTTAATATTCCCCAGAGTTCATTTCAAAGATCACATGCTAAAAGGAGCACCGCCTGGATCTATTGGAGGCTGTAACCCTTCTGGATGGTCTAATGAGGATTTGTTTATTCAATATTTGAATCATTTTATCAACCATGTGAAGCCCACTAAGGAAAACATGGTTCTCTTAATACTAGACAATCATGACACACACATTTCCATTCCAGCAATAAACTTGGCAAAAAATAATGGTATTGTGTTGTTAACACTTCCACCCCACACTTCGCACAAGTTGCAGCCTCTAGATAGAACAGTATTTGGGCCCTACAAAGCTTATTACAACCAAGCTGCAGCTGAATGGATGTTAATGAACCCTGGAAAACCAATGGGCATATATGACATTGCAGAAATTGTAGGGAAAGCATATCCCAAAGCATTTACAAATGAAAATATTGCCAAAGGGTTTACTGTGACTGGAATTTGGCCTTTGAATGAAAATATATTTAGTGAGCATGAATTCTTGACTGCCTATGTCACTGATCGGCCATTTGAACCTATTATTGACAATATAACTTCTGATCAAATATCTGTAATGCAACAACAAATGACTTAGTTTATAATGAACCAAGACCCTCTACGAGTTTCAAACACTCACTTGGAGTATCGCCTGAAATGATTCGACCCTATCCAAAAGCACCCCCAAGAAAAGCTCGAGGTGGAAGACAAAGGGTAAGACTAGAATTTTAACAGATACGCCGGAAAAAGAAGACATAGAGAGCAAGAAACTAAAAAGAATTAAACCGAAACCAAAAACTGTAAAGAAATTTTCTTTACAAAACAGTTCTGAAGAAGAATCAAGTGATGTGCTTAATTTAGATGAGTCAAGTGATGAGAATGAATTTGTTGATAGCTTGATTGAGTCTTATACATTAGAAAATAAAGAAAAAGAGGAAGATCAAGTTAGTAATGAAATAACCAAAGGAGATTTTGTGTTAATAGAACTCAAAGGGAAGAAAAGTAAAAGACATTATGTAGCTGAAGTATTGGGTTCAGGCAGCGATGGCTATGAAGTAAAATACTTTAGAAGAATCTTCAACACAAACAAGTTTCTTCCAAATGATGAAGATATTTTTGAAGTTTGTGAGGGTGATATTGTGACAAAGTTGCCACGTCCAATCACAACTGGTGCTTCTGAGCGACAATTATCACACATATCATTTCCTGTTGACTTTTTAACATATAATATTTAGATTAATAACATGTTTGCTAAGTTAATTAATAACATAAATACAATAAGAATTGTGATATCAAAGTGTAGATTTATTAAGATTCGGATGGACATCTCGAGGTTTGACAAATCTCTACTCCAAGTAGTACCATGTGCTAACACTTCACCGGAGCTGCGCTGCTGTAGCTAGGGCAGTAACAACACCAACCCCTCTCGCCCCTCTAATACTCTCCCTTCCCCTTTCGGAGTGTCATTACTCCAGGCCGCCACCACCACCCCTAATCCTTTCAATTTTGTTGCTTACTACAAAACCAAAGAAAAGCTATCATGATGATGCTCTCTAAGGCAGCGGTGTATAAACTACGGCCCACGGGCCGCTTGAGGGCCGCACGCAATTGTAAAATTGTTGTGATTTTACTAACAAAAATGTAAAATTAAATAGATAATCAGTGCATGTTTTTAGACATTTGAACAAGTGAGCAAGCTCGATTATAATGTTCCATGTGTAAGAGCAAATCAAATGAGTTCCAATCTTCAAGCAGACAATGCTCTGAAGGAGACTTTTAAGAATATGAAACTAACTGAATTGAATGCAACACTTGTAGAGAAAAGTTTGGTAATTTGAAAACGTTTGCCAGAAAGATGTTTGTGTTACTTGCTTCTACCTATATTTGTGAATAGACTTTCTCATGCGTGAACATTAACAAAGCAAAGCACAGGTCTCTCTTAACATACTCAAATCTACAAAGTGTTTTGCGAATTAGGACGAACAAGCTGAATCCTGACTTCGACAAACTCGTGCAGGATTTTGGACAGTTGCATAAATTCCATTAACGATGGCAATTTGAGTAGTTATTAATCAACATTTGGTAGGATAAGTATCAACATGAGTACATAACATATTTAGTTTTATTTGTTATGACATAAGATTTTATTTGCTACTTTTTTTTGTATCAAAGCTATATGGTTATATGACTAATATATGCAATTTTGCGTGAAAATAAAGTTCATTATTTAGTTAATTTAGACGTTTGTTACATGCGGCCCGCTAGGGACCTCACAGATGTCCATGTGGTCCTCGGGGAGAAAATTTGCCCACCTCTGCTCTAAGGAGTAGAGTGGAGTTTCGAGCCGCAATCTTGGTGTTTTATTAGAATGTCGTCCCAAGTCAAAGGACAAGGGCTCAAATTCCTGTCTAAGTACAATTTTTTTGAGTTACCCAAGGAAATCACTATTTACAATAAATGGTGACATTTTTATTTAGTATATATATTACCTACTGTATATCATTATCATTATTAGCACCATGTCTTACTACCCATTCGGGCTATACGCACTAACGCTAAAGTCACGATATTATCATAGTAACAACAATAATTTAAAAAGGAGGTTGCGTGTGTATCCATAGTTTAGCCAGTATCAAATTAAAGTTCGTATACTCGAACATATTTTAGAATTGAAACTGTACGTTAAATAATCACTTTTAGTATTTGTTGATGTTAAAAGAGGGAGGAGGAGGGAATTTTGAAATTGTAAAATGGACTACTTCAAATATATATTTTGTAAAAAGAATAAGCAATAATCTGACAATACTTTAGCTACTTTTCATTCAAACTGTTTCAAAAACATGAAATAAAACCGATAGTTCAAAACAATAGGGTTATTATTTAGCACCGCGTCTTACTACCCGTTCGGTTTATACGCTTTAAGTACTAATTACGCTAATAGATTGGGAATTGTGAAGGTTTAATTAGAGGAAGTGAACCCACATTTGCGTGGAGGGAGAGTGGAAAACCATTTAGGAAAAACCACCATCAGTTCACCCGACCGAGATTCGAACCTCAATCTCCCCGTCCTTGGCGGTCGAGCTCAACACGACTAGCACGTTAGCCAACTACACCACCGAGGCGGGTATAGTGTTATTCAATACTAGATTAAGTAATCTAACTTAAAAAAAAATAGCATTCATCTTGGATAAGTTTAAAATGAGCATACTGAAACATTGTTTATAGACTAAAAAAAAATTACTGTTTTAAACAAACGTATTTTTTCTTCAGATTCCATAGTAAAAACATAATTTGTTTGTTACTTCTCTCCTCTACTGGTAAATTCTCAACCTGTGATTAAATGAGCAATGATGGAGGAAAGAATAGAAGGTACCAAAGACCCTGGCAAAAGTTGTTTAAATAATGAAGCAATAGTTGGCATTATAGTAACAGATTTCAACTATACTTTATTGTTAGAAAACTTACCATAGAATATTTAAAATAACTATTATTATTATTATGTTTTAACTACGTGTCGACCCATAATAGGCCTTTTACGTAAAACACTATAATTAAAGTAACTCAAAACTAATTATATGAAATAAAATAAAAAATACAGTAAATGCAAGTTCATTGAGAGGGCATGGCTTGGTGAGAGTGAAGGAGAAATAATGGATGATAAATTAAATGAAGTGTGAAAAAATTAAACATGAAATTCATATCCTCCAACGAAGGAACGTAGACCCCCTCCACCCACACCAGCGATCAAGGTCATGAATTTCTTAGGGGAGAGTATTTTATTTTTATTATTATTATTAGCACCGCGTCTTAATACCCGTTCGAGTTATACGCACTTATGCTAATGTGTAATGGTAGAGTCATTGTGAGATGAAATGAAGGACCTACAGTTTAACGTGGAATCCGAACCACGGTGGAGGCCTGGCATTCCCCTGGGGGAGAGTAAGGGGTGGGGACGTACACTCACTGGCATACTTGTTTTGTTCTCCTTTGGGGACCATGTTCATTTATACACTAATACATTAAACTTAGTTGTCCTATACAGAGGCCTATTATATAAAATTCAGTGACATAGTCTAAGGATAATGTCTGATAGAGAATGTTATATCAATTGTTTTATGAACAAATTGTTTATGCATTCAGAAAATGGCCGTTTGTTTGCGTGGACCAGAGTCCTTGGAAATAATATTGTTAGTTTTTTTTTTTGTCAAACATTTATAATTAAAATACAATATCCTTTATAAATGACCCACAAACTATTATTTATATCTTCCGTTTTGGTTACCATGGTAGTTGAGAGGAAGTGATCCTGCATTAGCGCATAGAGAGGATGGCAAACCACTGATAAATCACATGTGATATGCCCCTCTAATTCACCCGGACGAGATTCGAACCTCGACCTCACCGACAACAGCGATAGAGTGCAATGCTATACTAGCATATTATTCTACTCAACCACTGGTGCGGGTAATATATATGTTACAAACACCAACACTAAACAAAATAGTAACAAAATAGGTATTATTTTTCAATTAGCTTTTTTCTTTGTTAGTATTTCTCAAAGTGTTTTAATATTTTTTAGCTGGTTTCCTGCCGAGTAACACAGATTTTCTGTTTCCATTGCGGGAGTATCGCCTAGAATATTTTTCTTTGCTAAAAAACATAATTTCTATACAAAAAGTTTGTATCTAATCAAAGAAACACTGTAGATTGTTACACAAATTATTGATAAGGTAAACAGAATCAAGCCTACTCTATAAATAAACTTTTAACATAGATCATGCAAATACAACAAAAGTAACCTTTTCAAAAACTGAGGTTTGGAGGTAATAGTAGTAACAAGGTGACAGACAGTTAGTGTCCAGACCAGGGTTTTACCTGAAGGGGAAATAAATGGTGGAAGGGAAGGGGGAGTAGCATGGTTTACAGAAAAAAAAAGATGAAAAGATAGTGAATGCCAAAGAGGGGTTGGGGAGGAGAGGGAGAGGCGCTTCCGAGGACAGAGCATTCTACCAGGCAGCTACTGAACTTTTTCAACAGTTCAGACATGATTTAATTTGAAAATATCAAATTTTGTGCCCGTTATTGTATTGTAAATATTTGTCGTGTATGATCGAACATTATCTTATTCTCTATAATAATATGATAACTTCAAAACTATATTATTGTATTTCATGTTTTATTTAATTTAAATTTAACTGAAATTACGTCTTATTGTAAAAAAGTAAATATTAACTTTTAACTTTTTTTATTAATATAGTTCATTTTAAATTTACAAGTTTAATGCAATGCAAAAAACCGCATGTTGTTACTATGCATATTTTTTAAGCAATAGCAGGCACAACTTTATCGTTCTTATATAGTAGGTGTCCATCCGAATCTTAAGAGTTGTATAAGAAAATAAGTTAAACATTTTACATAGGGCCTACTTAAAAAATAATTCTTAATGGGAAAAAAAACCTTAAATTTAACCTCTTGGGGTAAAGTTCTATTTTGCAAACTCGCATGAATTTTCAAAGAAAGACTTTAGGCACAATCAAATTTCTAGATTTGATTTGGTCTTTGTTTATGGTTTTGGTCCAAGGTACAATATGTAGTGGTCTAAGGTACAACATGGTGTTGTACCTTGGACCACTCTGGCTTGAAGGAAAGAAACATTATTTATTCCGAATTCACATTAAATTACTTAAAGAAAAAATATGTATAGCATGGCAAAAGGCTTAAAGAATTTATCACTAAAAATCGATACCTCTTAAAATATTAGTGTAGGAGAAAAAAAATAAACTGTTAAAATTGGTCCAAGGTACAACACCTTCCCCTATTATTATTATTATTAGCAGCGTGTATTACTACCTGTTCAGGTTGTACGCACTTACACTAATGTGTAATGGTAGGGTGATTGTGAGATGAAATGAAGGGCCTACAGTTTAACGTGGAATCCGAACCACGGTGGAGGCCTTTAAGTTAGTAAATTAAAGTCTAATTTATTATTAAATATTCAGACATCTCATTGTTTACATCCTCTCAATGATAAATATCAAATTACTGTTGCTCAACACTCATGGCCACTTTACATTTAATTAACTAAGGTCACTCGGTGACCAGTATTTTAATTTGAATAAGATCCCTAGCTATAAGTTTTATATTTATATTATTTTTAGGGGAGTAAAAAGTACACTTTTTCAATTTGAATTGAATGTTTGAATTTGTTTCGTTTCTTGTTTTATATTTGAAATAATATTGTTATTTATAATACGTTATGTAGGTACTAAAATTACCTGAATCTTTTTAACTGCACAAATGTTTGTAATATTTTGATTTATTCTAAAAAATCAAGTTATTGTAATGTATATAATAGCTAAGAAGGGGAATATTGACCATAAATTAAATATTTTAGCTGTAAATATTTGAACTTCCCGACTTATTTCCCTAATTTCCAGTGGAATATCATTCATTATTGCTAGTTAAAATGGTTCCTAAATATTTATATTATTATTAGCACCGCGTATTACTACCTGTTCGGGTTATACGCACTTACGCTAATGTGTAATGGTAGGGTGATTGTGAGATGAAATGAAGGACCTACAGTTTAACGTGGAATCCGAACCACGGTGGAGGCCTGGCATTCCCCACATTCACAAGATGTCTTGTCAGAGAAATATTTATAACCCTGTCAAATTATATGTTGTTAGCTGTGATCTCTAAATTATCATCCCCAAGCTGTGTTCTCTGTGTGATATCATGTGGACATGTCTCAATCTCTTTTCTTTAATAGCCTGTAATAAATCTCTCCATTTCTTGCAGCAGCTTCCTTACTATTGGCCAACAAAGATAAATCATCTACACATCCCAATAGCTGCACTGTACCATTTAATGTCAACTCTGCCATACTTTCTTACTTTACCATAGTAGCAAACTCTAAACCCTTGATAAAAAGTAGGCCTAATGGGGAAAGTGATATCACACCAGTAACCTGCCATGCTTACCAGTCAAACATACCACAATGATCTTTTTGGATATCCCAAAATTAACTGGATTATTCTCTGAAAAGTGTGTCCCATTATTGTATCTTTTCATCCACCCATCCAATTTTTTTTTATTCAATGTTAGTTTTGAGTGTCCGGTACCATTATTTCATTAACTTGAAATCTCTAATGTTAAAAATGTGTTTAAAATTTAAAATCAAAATTACTTCATCTGTCTCTCCCTAATAAATTACATACACCATTTAAAAACTTTTTATAACTATTTATAAATAAAATACCATTTCACTTATGATTAAATATGATAAATACCCTAAATTTTATCTTGATTATTCTGCTCGTTTTGGGTTCAAATGTGTATCCCCTGGCATACTCATAATTTAATTAGATATTTACTTTCTGGTGCTTACATTTTAGTGTATTTCAAGTGGAGGGTTGATATTTAACCCATGTTTTTGTTATTCTATAAGTGGGTTGTATTGTGTTTTTCTGCAAAGTGTGTCCAAACAGATTTATTTACAGAAACATTTTAAGGTGAATATTTTTAAGTAATCACTGCTTTTATCATCACTATTAATTAATATTTAACATTATCTTGATCAGAAATTACTATTTTAAATGGCACACAAGTCACGACTATCCTTATAACTTCAAAAATTATTTCCCTCTATTCCAAAGATGCCATTTTGTTAGTTTTAATCATTCCCTCACTTAAACTTAGAATGAGATAATGCTGGTGTGAGGGAATGATTAATAAACCTAACTATTGTAAGTTAGGTAATTATACAAGTTATTTCCATGTGAAGTTTTCATATGTGCCTTCTGATGAGACATTTTAACTACATTATTAGCTAACCAAACAATCAAAATAGTTTAATTGCTTATGTTTCTTTGTATATTCAAGGCCCTAATATACAGACTCAGATAACTTTAGGTAAAGTGCGTAGTGTTCCATAAAAGATAAACTCCATACTTTCAAAATGCTCTGTCTACAAAGTCCCTGATCTTTATCACTCAGTATGACTTGATTTTAACTTTGTAGGGACTTGTCAATATCGGCTGCTAAGGATTACAAACCACAGCAGAGTAAATGTGGGCGAGTGCATCTATATAAAGCAGTAATGTTAGCGAAAGGATGTTTTTATGAAAACATTTCACAAGTGGAGCAATTTCAGAAAATTAAAACCCTCTGGAATTGTGGCATCTCAGAAACAGTTTTCTGATAAATACTATGTTCTCAGAATGAGTGGTGTTGAATTAGTAGGTTAAACTTCCCATTAGTATTGTTTATGACTTATCTACAATCGCACCCCCTGGCCAGGAGTTGGATTAGTAACGTGTTGGTTGTTGTGTCCTGTTGTTGCTTACCAGAAAGAGACCTTCTACAATGAAATGTAATTTAAACCAATAAGAATAAAGAAAACACAAGCAGTATAAAAATAATAAGTCTAACAGACTGTTTCAGTTTATACAAATATATAGGTAGAAATGTTTTCAGTATGATTCTTCTCCGACACAAAAAGGAGAATAATTACTGAGACACTCAATAATTATATCATCAAAATCCATTTTACACTAGTGTTTAACGAGCCAAGTACAAAAAATATGGCATAGAACATACACAAACCAGGATGGAATGAGACTTCATAGTCAAAGTCATCATGTTACGTTCTAGAGGTGTAGGCCCCTACCGATTCAGTAAAACCGATTATCAATAGCGAGTGTTTAAAATAATTATTCCTATGATTATTTACAGCAATTAATCCTGATTATCGATTATTTATTAACAACTAGGCATATTGGGAAATACGCTTAAGAGAATGATTAATGTAAATAAAACAAAAGGATTGTGTGCAAACAAAAATATATTTAATGCATAGCCGGCGAAAGTTAGAGCTATATTGTTAGTTTTACCAATGGTACGAACTTATATTTCTTTATCTGGTTATGTAATCTTTGTATAGCCCGCAACCCAGATGCAGTGTGTGTACAAGTTTTTTTATTTTTTTTTATTTTGATAACCAAACTATTAAGGGCCTACCTAGAAATGTTTGATTTAAATTTTACTTTAAAAAAACAATTAATTAACATAATAATCACCGATTACAATTAATTGCTGATGCGCTAATAATTGCCCGACGATAATTCATCTGTATCCGTATCAGTACACCCCTAATAGTTTCAAATAATTAATATATATATGGTCTAACAATAGTTTATAATAAAAAAATTGCCATACATATTTATATAGATTTCCATGAAATAGGCTACTATCCTAGATTAAATAAATATTCACTTTTAACTGATAGTACAACCATCTGTTTTTTATTGGCTGAACACAAGGTGCCGCAACTTATGGACTATGTTCATCTCCTCCCTACCAGCTATTCCAACAATTCCGACTTACTAATGTGAGTGCGACATTCAATGCAGACAGTCAAAATTACAACTCCGACAAGCAGGTGCAACTCGATGTAAACGAGCCATTATTCCCTCCGCCTAGATCACATCTGCTTGTGCCTTGCTCTTGACAATTTTCTTTCAAATAGTTTATATGAACATAGACCCTAGTCATCGAATTTTGTTATTGGCTGGCACAGCCACATGATTTACGAAGTGAAAAATTATAATGCCATACCTTCCCCAAGACACAATTTCACAAACATTATGGGATGCAACACTAATTAATGTCAAGCCTACAAATTGGCCGCGTGTGGATTATTTCAGCCTGACCAAATTTAGCTTTTAACTTTACAGAATCAAAGTAAGTAATAGGAGGCTTTAAACAAAACTGCAGTGTCACGGAATATTGGCGAATAAAAATATAACTCAAGTAGAATATATTATATATAAGTTTCCCTATTTCATGAGAAGCTACAGTATATATATAGACAATTGTTAATTGCAGTTTTTTACTTAGTAAACATACATACAAGAACCCAATATATATTATAACTGATAAAATATTAGTTGTTGTTAATATAATACGCAATCACTTGATTTAATATTAAAATCTGGTGCAGATGAATACAAATAAAATTTTATACTAACCAAACTTATTAAAACCTCGGTTCACAACACCGGAAGAATAATTTCGTTGTTTTTAAATGTGAATCATGGGTAAAATCATGTTAACCAACATAGACTTCTTTACTCAAGAATTTAGTTTTTAATTGGGACAACTATAATAGCACTACTATCAACTGTACGTAACAGAGTCTGAAGTCTAAATCTGAAATGTCTGACATAGTTATTAACCTCTTATATAAAAATAAAAATATTTTCATGATATCCCATTTTAAAAAAAAAACTGTAGCAGGCTATGTTAAATATAAATCTAGTATACATGTAAAATCTATTGTATGGTTCAAGATGTAGTAAAGCCCGTATCACACGACACTTGCTTATACTAGAAATCAAGTGTGATAGCTAGCACCTAGATATCTGTATACTAGCTAGTACAATGGAAATGGGACTATAGTATTCACACGCTGCTAGTTTGGTACTAGGTCCTAGTGCAAATATTTATCGAACTTCAGAGATTAATTTTGAGTGCAGCAGCTGCATTAATCACTAATAAAGATCTCGAAAATTATGAGAGGGAGCGTAGGAAAAAGAATATAGACACGGGAATGGTTGGGAAAGACGAAATAATGGTCGCAGGATGCTAAATATAATACATTTGGAGGTTAGGTAATATACATTCGGGGTGATACAAACGTTTAGTATCTCCCTAAATTTGTATTCATTTATTTACATTGTGGTCAGAGGTCCCTAAGCCCATGGGTGTCCAAGTACAGTATCCTTGATAAACAAATGTTCTTTTTTAGGCCTACGCACACTTTATATTCTAAAAAAACAAACGAAAAAACGCCCAAGGTTGGCATGCTATCAAGTTTATTTAGATTAAAATTGGGTCTGGAACATAGTTTGTCGTTTTTAGATGACATGTTTTAAATTAAATTTATATATATTAAATATATTGTCATACTGTGCCAATTTGGTATTATATAAACAAGGTTGTTTAGAATAATTTTCTGCCAACAACAAAGTCACATCCAATGACCATGTTGCGTCATTTATACCATTTATCTACAAAACAGTCTCAGCGCACATGATTGGTTGAATTACACAGACTAGTGTTGAAACTAGTACGAAAACAGCACGTGTTCTATCCTCACAACTAGAATGGTAGCCAGTACCAAGTGGCAGAACCAGTATACTTTTTCTGATTCACATGACGCTAGATGATGACGTGCTAGCTAGTGCTAGCTAGCACACTGGATTTCAAGTACGAACTAGTGTCGTGTGATACGGACTTAAGGTTACAAAACCAAAGTTCTCAAGTTTGAAAACTCAACGCTTCCAAAATTTATCTGTGAATCAATGGGTCTGGAACGAGGTCAAACTCAGCCTCGCGAGGACAATTAATGAGGAATTACGTGAATAAAGAAGTAACAGCTTTGGCATAGAAAACTGAAATAAACGGCTGGAGGATTCGATTTTCTGACAAAATGGGACCCTATATCAGCAAATGTTGGCACTATCATCGCTAATGGCAGTGACTACTTGGTTGGAATAGCTCAATGGAATATATTTTTAAATAAAATAACGAAATTATTAGGATATTTTACGATTTGATGTTTTATTTTGAAGTGTGTTTGAACCTATATTCATTTATTCCTCTTTTGGTAGGTTTTTAGAGACGATATTGGGTCTCTTTTGCCTGATTAAACGCAGTGTTAGGGGATCCACCCAATTAAAGAGTACATTTAGGTAGCCCATAAAAGGAATGGTTGTGATTATTGTTATTTTTGTCTAGTGTCAAGCTTATGGACATTATGTAACTTGGATCTTGTTTCATTCTAAGTTTAAAATGGGTTTCAACCAATTGTGCTTCATATTTTCAAAAGCTTGGCGCTTCAATCGGACAATGTAAAGGTGACTCCATTTTAAAACCAGAAATTGTGGCATGAGCACATTCCACGGAATTAGTAAACGGATACCAGCCGAGCTATTTCTCTATCTGGGTTTGCAACTAAATTCAGAGCTTGTTTTCGAAATAAACTCCCTTATAAATCATATTTTCAAACGCTTGGTGAAACAGTAAATTCAAATAGACTACCAACTCACGAATTGGAAACAATACCAAAACTATAGTTTCGAGACAATGATTGTATTAAGACCAATTATATTATTTAAATAATTACCCTTGGTTATAGTAATAATAATTTTTAAATAGTTTCTAGAAGCATTTAATTTTTAATGGAATCTGATTCTGCTGTAGTTTTAAAATAAACCACCTTTAAGGTTCTTCGACAACTAAGCATCTCAGAGAATAAGTCTTGTGAGGTTATAACATCTTGATAGTGATTTTAACATCGGGGGGAGCCAAGGAGGACAGTTGGCTTTGGATACTGGGGTATCTTTTATTTTGTTTGCAAACATGGTTGGATGAAAATAGATTCTATCGATTTTTTTTTATCTGCCAAGACCCTTATCATATTCTTATTTAGTATTTCAAGAAGTAAATGGTCAATGTATGGCCCAATTTTATTTGTGTTAACTGATATTTTTTAATTGTTAGTAATTATATATATACACACTTTGTAATTAATACGGCCTAAATTAAGGCGTGTGTCTGATATAACATTTAGAGTCTTCTGGATTGTGAATGACATAACAAGAATTGCAAAGTGTTGTGATTAGCTAGTAAACAAATATAATACACGCGCTAATAACTTACCCAGAGTGTGAGCATTCATTTTGGCAATCAATCCAAGTTGTATTATAAATAGTACACGATTTCAAGCTAACAGGGTTGATTAATCACCATCGAGTCTAGGGGGTCACTATGCCCATTTTTTGGGTTCAACACATGCTAGGACGCCGGATCACCAGTACGTGTGCTACCATCGAGCCCAGGGTACCGGGGTTCATAAAGCTTGTAGGATCACCTAAAGGCCAGTCAGTTAAGAATTCCTGGCATACTTTGTTTTGTCACGAGCTTCTAAGCAAATATTGTAAGTTTTTACACATCCTCTAATGTTTCTTATCAACATCACGTTTTGTAATAGAACATAGTAGTACAATAAAAGCATAAAAAATCCAAGCCAGCCGTCAATCACGAACCCACACAATCAAAACCCAGTCACTTCCCCCATCCTTGGCCGCAAACCATGCTGACAAAGTAGGCCCACACAGGGGTTAGGTGGGTGACAACTTTTTATTTTATTACACCAGTGGTCACATGGGCAAAGACGTAACTCTCATATTTTCAAGTTTGCCTGCTAAGAGACTTGTATCCCAGCTGAATGTATCAAGGTGATTTAACTATATGGTTTCCCGTTCTCTTTCTATGCAAATACTGGCACACTTAGTCTAAATGATATCTCGTCCCTGCCCCATTAGTGTAAACAAGTTGATATCCCAAACGAGGGGTAAGACATGTAGCAGGAAATAAAACATCGCTTGTCATGATATAATTGCGTGTAGCATATAGTGCAGTGGTTTCCAAACTTTTTTGACGTGTGACCCTAATTTTTGTCTCTGATATTGTCACGACCTCTTGCATTTAGATCCTAAAATTTTAATTAATATAAATTGATAAAATAGCTATGACCAAATGCATCACTAACATTCAATAAACAATATTTTTTTTGTATATATAGGACAAAATTATGTCAAAAGAAACTTGATATCAGTTGCACAGTTAGTTAGATTTTTGAGCCTACGCATATTTTACTAAACCTTGGCACTAGTGAAGAAAAGAGCCAATTTGAGATCTACATCTACGTTAAGCCGATGCCTATATTTAGTTTTAATGGCAGTCACAACAGAAAATTTTGTTTCAAAACAGGATGTGGAAAATGGCCAGAAAACTGCTATAAATTTTACATTCACTGCTGGGTAGGTACTCACTTTCAACCTGAAGTCAAAACTGTGTGAATTCACATGTTTTAAAATTGTGTTCCATTGTGCGGTCCGAGGACAGGTGAATCAGTTTTTCTTGTTCGCTAATTGGCAACCTCTTTCTTGAGTCCAAAGAAAAAGGATTTCGCACCTACTCATTTTGACTGACGTCATCAAAGGATTCCTTAAAATATCTTTTGAATCCTAATTTTAGCGATTTGAGATGGTTGGTAATAAAAAATGTGTTAAAATCATCCCATAAATTGTCATGTTCTTAAAGAGTTTTGTTCAGTATTGGGAACATGTCAAGAAAACCTTCTTTAACTTAGCCATCCATTGATCCAGTTCTAAAATAAATGCACTCACCTTGTCCCTTGAAGTGAAAATGTTGGATCAAGAAACTTGCACTGACGTATTAAAAATATTACGTATTTCAAATATAACAGCAAGATACACTAGTTTGAACAAGAATTTGTTTCTTATTAATCTCATTTTAATTCCCGCTTTAGTCATTGTCTTTGAGGTAAAGACTAATTTCATACTTCAGTTCAAACACACTTTCAAACAATTCCCTGCGTGACAACCAACGTGCAGCTGATCAGAATAAGAGAACACTGAGTTCAACTTCTGTTACCTCACATACAGCACTAAACAAACTTGATTCAGTTGGTCTTGTCTTAATGTAGTTCACTATTTTAATGCTGAAACTAAAGATAACACTTAGTTATGTACTAACATGTTTTAATGCACGTGACTCCTTGTGGATCATATAGTGAGTCCAGCTGGCGTTAAGAGCCTTCCCTTTAACGAGAGCTTGTAAGCCACTCCTTTATCCAGCCATGGCGAGAACCATCACTTCAAATCCCAACCCTATTTTCCCACTTCATCTTACTTGATGTCAAAATTCCATCTCGAATCTTGAAAATCCCTCAGCACCACCATGTGGAAAAATGCCAGAGATGGTCAGATCAATAGATCCCAGATCTAGGATATTCTTAGTCAGAAATTCTATTGGAAGCAATCTAATTTTTTATATAACTTACTTTCAATTCAGTTAAGTTTTTTATTTAATAGCAGATTGCGTCTTAATACTTGTTTAGGTAATACACTTGTATACTAATTACTCTAATGGGTTAGAGATGAAGAAGATTTGTATTTTGATGAAGTGTGCTTGTATGCGCATGCAGGGTAAGTGGAAATCTATTACGAAAAAAACACTCGCAGTAGACCAGACAGATATTTGAACCTCGAGCTCCCAGTCATCAGCAGTCTACACTATACTGCAATATACGCCTGTTAGTTTTTTTACAAATCTAATGAAAAATAGTATTTAATTTCAAGAAGTTAATGTACACTTCCTCTAGTAATAACCTGCCCCATCTCTAACCAATTAGAGTAATTAGGACATACACATATTTAACATGTAGGTTTATGGGTACTAAGTCACGGTGTTAATAAATAAATGATGTGTAAATAACGGAATTAAAACGATTAAATACATTTTATTTAAATTATATCGCCACTAAAATATTATATGTTTCATAAAAATGTCCTTCGGATCAAATACGCAATAAAAAATTAAAGTTCTGTGATAAACAACGATTCACTTTTGATAATTTCACAAAATCGTATTCACAATGGCTCTTTTTATATAGAAGTCATCTTGAACCTTGAAATCTCGATCTGTTGCATTGAGCTTCTCAATAAAATACCATTAATACATGATATAGACGGTTGACCCCATTGATCTTAGTCTATAATATAACTGGATGAACATACACATACACAATGCCAAGGACAAAAGCGTGACGCTCAAGTTTATCGTCTGCTACACTTTGGGGGATAGATTTAACCGTTTCTTTCAATGTTTTTATACGAAAACATGTCTCTGATGAATAAAAGTGTTATTGTTTGAAAATAGTGAAGTATTATATCACACTTTCCTGAAGAAACAGTTACATTAAAGGCTATACAATTCAGTTTTACAGGCAATACTTTACAAATACGAATAAAATCTTTAACATAAGACTACACTTATATATTGGTTTCAGAAACAATAGGCTATTATATTGAAAGTTCGATAAATATAATGAATAAGGTATCTTCCAACTTGATTACATTTGTTTGAATGACAAACTTTATGTAGTTACCATACATTCAACCTATCACTTAGGTTACAGGCTTGTAGAAAATATTATTATATTACCATTTTTAAATAAGTTGGCTCATATCTTGTATATTGCTTTCAGAAACCATATTATGTTGAAAGTTTGATAAATATAATGAGACAAGTTAGCTAAAAACTGTATTACATTTGTATGAATGACATACTTTGTGTAGAAGTCTTACTTTCAAAATATAATTTAGGTTAAAGGCTTATAGGAAGTACGGTTTCCACAAACCCTGAATTTAATAATGATCCCAATCTGTAAGGCTTTATTTCGTACCAGAATACTATCATATATATAAGTAAGATAAACCATAGAACAGGTATTAATAGAGATAAACGTCCATTTAGGACAGAAGTAATAATTTTCTTCTGGAAGGACTTTTATCCTAAATAAACACAACTATAGGGTAAGATTCTGGTATGAAATAAAGCCTTACAAGCGAGCTTCCTTCAAAAATCATCGTATATATTAGGCTACATCAACTTATTCAAAGGAAAAAACTAATCAGTTTCGAACTTTGATATGCTCGTCAAAGCTTTTGCTAATCTATTTATTTCATTTAACTAATCACACATGGATGTTTTTCATATATCCAATCAACTTAATGAATTATGTCAAAATACTACATTGCCTTATATGGGTGTAAGGAGTAAGAAATATCCGAATGTTTCTCTCTCTCTTACACAATGATATGCATATGACAGCTCGAAAATTTCAGCCACAGATGTCCATCCAGTCATATTAAAGAGATCAATGGCTAAACCAGGGGTGGTAGGTAGCGAAAATGGAGACTTCGGTCCTATTGTAAATGACATAAAAAATATTTGTTCATTCATGAACCTAGCTGATAGGTTACACTACTAGCAAATATGTTCTACAGGTAGCCAACATTTTCATATTTATACCATTTTATGGAAACTATTTAACACTTTAATAAAATACAAATAAATTATAATTAACTGAATTCGGAATTGCATAAAATTTATTTAACTATATTTAAGGTATTATGATGATTAAAATTATGTATCAATGAATATTAGTTTTTTTCTCGTTTTTTCTTTCTTCAGGGGCACTGAAGATATTGTCTTCAACAAGCCAGGAGCACATATATTTGATTTACTCCCGATTCCACTTTCTTGATTTTCTTATTAGTTCACTCCAGTTCTGACCCAACTAACCTAGCCCTATATCACCACCAATTTCGTCTACGAGATAACCGGGAAAACGTATTTTGTTCGTATATACACCGACATATTTATATTTAGAAGGAAATTGTACAGCCTCCTATACAAAATAACGTTGTCGGAGCCTAAAATGTCTGTAATATAATTAAGAAAGTAATTTCCCCGAGCCAACTGGTGTAGAGGGCAGGTCATAAATATATGTTCTAGTGTTTCTGGAATTTGGAAAACCACACAATGTGAGGATGATACCTTACGCATCAAATAAAGTCTGTCTTTCGTGTAAGCGTGCCCGAGCTGAAGGTGGATTATTGTACAAATAAACTTTCGAGTGCCCTTAACTCCTGAAAACCATGGTGTAACTAATTTTGTACCACAAACCCCATGGTACCATTTTGTTTTCTGATGGCATGTGGTCTCTCACCATTCGTTCCATTTAACCTGACTTCTGTGTTTTACCCTCGGTATAAAGTCGCTATACGGTAGTGGAATTTCCTGTAAAATAGAAAATAAATTTACACTAGATGCCAAACTATCTACTCTCTCATTCCCCATTATACCCACGTGACTAGGAATCCATTGGTACCACAATTCGTAGCCCCTATCTCGTAGAGAGGCGTACTCTTCGAGTATTTGAATAATCAATGGTTGTGATGGAGGACTTGACAAGCCACTTATAGACTCCAAAGCGCTCCAGAAGTTGTATAATACCACTACAAGCTGCGGACGTAAAGATAAGATATATTTCAATGCCTTTATGATAACAAATAATTCCGCTGTAAATATTGAATCATCGGATTGTAGTCTATATGACTGACCATAATTAATACTACTGTCGTAGAAAGCCGCACCCACTAGGGCTGGCTCCCCTCCCCTCCTAGCACCATCTGTAAATATAAGTCTGTATCTACTAAATCTTTCTTTCATAAACATTACTGCATTTATCTTCTGTTCAATCGGATGGGTAACTCTTTTCACTCCTGAATCCAGAATAGATAACACCACTGGTACATCCCAACGGGCACCATGCCTCCCAGTGATACTCTGTACCAGATACGGAAGAGAAAAAATTTACTGACGGAGTTCATTCAAACCCAAAAAACTATCCACCAGAGAAGGGTATGTTTTGTTTAACCAATATTGTTTTGTTTCAACATAATTTGTAAAGATCCGAAGTCTGCGTTGCAGATAACTGGAAGTTGAACAATCTTTAATAAAAAAAACTTGTCCACCAACAGACGGTGCCTAAGAAATAAAATGAGTTCTCTCACTTCAGTAAGGAGTGCGTTGGTTGGGGTGATGTACGACAAGCACCCAGACACAGTCTTTAAGTTCCATATTGAATCTTAACCAGCTTTGCTAGTGTGGATCGTGATGCAGTGTGTTATAAAAACACCCATACCCCAATCGAGACCATTTAAGCCCACGGTACATTTGTAACATTGTATATGGGTGGAAGCCCCACGAGACATCCGCCACTGATATCATAGTATTTATAAACCTGTCACATATTCCAGATAGTTCCAAAAAATGAGGGAGCCAAGATCCCTTCATGTCTAGTGTCATGCCTAAAAATCACACCGTCGGCTGTACCTGAATTCGACGGCCTTCATAAACTAGCCTAATTGAGTTATCTCGCACTCTTATGTCGGGTGAAGATTACCGAAAAACATTTAGAGTAAAAAAGTGGGCTGTCAACCAATTTGAAAGCAAAGGAAACACTGATTGTAACTTACCCAGCTCCCCTGACACGTTACAAGACCGAATGTATGTTACAACATCATCTGCATACAGTAGAGTCGTTATACCAACTGGAAAAGAGCTATCCATATAGTAAGAATAGACTGCATATAACAGAGGACTGTGCACTGATCCCTGTGGTAGGCCCCTTCATTGAGTTCTAGGAGATGATATAGCAGGACCACAGTGTACGATCTATTCTGAAATAGATAGCTTAACTAAAAACACATTTTGCTGGAACAACCCAGACGAAAAAGTTTAGAAAATAACACAGAATTCTCGACATTATCGTACGCACCCTGTGTATCGAGGAAAAAAGTTGATACAAATGAGTTTTGTGATAGAGCAATTTGAATATTAGAAACTAGTATAGAGAAGCTATTAAGTGTGGAACGTCCATTTCTAAAACCAAATGGCATAGGGTTAAGGAGTTCATTCATTTCCAGAAATCGTTCTAAAGGGGCTTTAAATAAGTGTTCCGTGATTTTACCGAAACAGGACGAGAGTGCAATAGGCCAATAAGAGCTTGTTAGATCTGCGCTTTTACCCGGTTTTAGAATAGGAATCAGAAAGGAAATTTTCCAAGCCGTTGGTATTACCCCCTCCTCCCACAGAGAGTTAAATATCTCTAGCAGCACTCGTCGAGAAAGAGACGACAGTTTTGTCAACATACTATTGGACACATTGTCTGGGCAGCCACCGTGTGTTGCACTCGATTCAAGCCTTCCCTTAATTCACTGCCAGTAAAAGGTTTATAGAGCTCAGGAACACCCAAATTGGGAAATTCCAGCGGGGAGCACATAACTGAATCCGGTATCATCCTAAAAGCGAACGACTCTGCCCATGCCTCTAAGTCAACCCTAGGGATGCCAAAGCTTGTAACAATACCCTTAAACCATTTGATTTTATGCAAAGCCTGTGCCAGAGATACATTGAGAGAAAGGGACTCGCAGTATAACCGCCAAGAATCACGCTTCGCACGTAACAAAGTTCGCCGCGTAGCAGCTACCGTACGACAGTAGCTTTCATAGTTAATCAGGTTAGAATTTTGTTTTAAAATATATAATGATAACCTCCTTTGAGCGATCGCTTTAGAACATGACTCTGTCCACCACGGGCAACGTTTAATACTCTTATGACCCCCCCTATTTGAGGTTGGTACTGCCGCATCAGTTGAGCTATGTAGCGCGTTGTCAAAGTTGTCGTACTGTACTAAAGGATCACGGCCCACCGCTAAATTTTGAACTGTTAACTCCACTTTTGTCGAGTATAATTCCCAATTTGCTTTTTTGTAGTTGCGTGACCTATCCAGAGGAACAGTATTATAGTTATATGGGACTTGAGCTTCTATTGTCAAAACAATTGGCAAATGATCACTGTACATGGAGTCACCAATCGTATCCCAAGTTAAGTATGGTGCAAAATTAGGGAATGCAAAAGTAACATCTGGGCACGTGTTAGGATACGGAAGTCTGTTAAGTCGCGTAAACTTCCCTGTATTTAATATAACAAGAGGTACCACCGCTAAGGTTTCATGAATCTCTATCCCACAACGATCTATGTAAGAGGAATCCCACAACACATGGTGCGCATTCATGTCCACGCAGATAATAACCGGGGATGGTAGACCTCCGACAAATTGATCCCATAAATTATTATCGAAATTATCCGGTGTAGAATTGTATAAAGATATAACTGAAAATGTCGTACCTGTGGAAAATATTTTTAGCCCTACAAACTCCCAAGGATATTGAAAATTTCCCGATGTTATTTAAGCCTATTGAATGTCTGACCTAATTGACAGCGCAACACCTACCTCTTGGGCAGGTTTATCTGACCTAAAAATTCTAAATTTATTTATAACAAAATTATCCTGGTACCTGAGACAGGTTTCACTTAACACTGAGAAACTATCTGTTTCACCCCCTTATTACTTATAATGTCGTCTAATGTTCCTTCGACAGAGCTTCCTGACGAATCCACGTCCATATCCCCAACAACCTGTTCCGGAGTACTCGAAAGAGTCACTGCGTAGATCGTTAGATTGCGTAGCCGTATTGGCATATTTGGGAATTGAAAATTGTCCATGACAAATTGAGCCCTCCTGGTTGCTTAGCGTGACTTGTAGGAAGAGTTGCTGTCCACAGCCTGACCAGCCTCCCGGTACGACAAATTGCGACGAGCCATTGTAGATTTAATTCGACGCTGTCGCATCCCCTCAGGACACACTGTGAAAAACGTAAACAATTGTGACATTGCGTCACTGGATAAACATAAGGCTTGACCTCCACCATAGAGAAACACCTGACAACATAAGATGTTAACTTTTGGCCCACGAAAGTCACTGTTACTGTACCAGAGAGATCAAACCACTCAAGTGTATCAGGATTGTGCCTATTGAAACGTCGTACCTGCAATATTGAAGATTCACTTTCTCTCTCTAACTCTTCCTTAATAAATTCCTCCGAAAACTCTCGTGGAATATTATGAATAACTCCTATCCGATGTTCATTACGATCCACCCTGTCCACTGAGACCTTCAAAAGATCATGCAGTTCCCTATCTGCCATAAGACTATTATCTTCCTTAATACATAACAATTCAACAACAATTTGGTTTTTCCCTACCGGAACAATGCTGATACTTAGGAAGTAGTCCCTTTCCTATTTTCATTAGGTGCAGATTCTGAATACTTAGTTCCGATGTATTTGAAAATGTAATTTTGTACTGGCCTGGATTAGAAGAATTGAATACATCCTCTATTTCAACTGCTATACTGTCAACTGAAACAATTGTCCCAATTTAACTCTTCTTGGAATTATCAACTTTGGGAACTTTGGCTAACGCCTGTCCCTTTGGTTGGATCGCAATACGCCCTACACTAGATTTAGCTTTCTTCATAATTTGATTATTTGATGGTGATCTTGAACGACCCGATTTAGAACCTATGGCACTAGATTGAGAATGTTGTCGAATATTGAGTATAGTTCTGTTGTAGCCGAATCCACATCGCACTCGTCTCCGGATTCCACATTTCCCAAAACACACTTATACACGTCATGGTCTAAAGCAGCACAAAGCACGACCATCCAGCACAATGCCAAACATCAACTCATAAATAAAAATACTTTTATTCTAAATATTTTTGTAGTGTGTAATAGATTTAGCTTTTTCAGGCACTGATTTATACGCTCTTTTCTTAAGAGAAATGTTTTGTATGAATAATTCTTCGTAAATTAATGTCAACTATACATAGTGGCATAAGTATGTTTGTTTATTCATTTTCTATTGTTTGATAACACTTATTTTATCAATTAAATATGTATTCTACAACGAAAATTAAAATAGAGGTAAAGAAAATGTATCATGCAGCAGCCTCAATGGAGTTGCTGTTTTGGGATTCCTTAAAAACGAGGCAGGATATTGTGTGATTCTAAAATTTTATGTTTTTAAATTTTTTTTATCATATTTATCCACTTATATATTTCAGGAGATGATGCAATTCAGAAGTTGCTGAGTTCCAGAGTGTCTTATCAAAGGTTGGACAAAAGAAAAACTTATCTTTTCTTAGATACCTTTTTGATGAAAGCAGGTATTATAAATATAGGATTATATACAAAATTAAAGCTTATTTGCTTAGGATTTGTCATAGAGCCAAAGACAGGAGTAAAACAATAAAGCTTTTATGGGCCTACTCTCTGGCATAATCAAATAGATTAAGCCCGTATCACACGACACTAACTCGTACTTTAAATCCAGTGTGCTAGCTAGCACTAGCTAGCACGTCTTCATCTAGCGTCGTGTGAATCAGAAAAAGTATACTGGTTATGCAACTTGGTACTGGCTACCATACTAGTTGTGAGGATAGAACACGTGCTATTTTTGTACT
>JBCFYV010000012.1:3612272-3650118 GCA_039000515.1 Timema cristinae
ATAATACAGTAAGTAGGTCTAAAAAGACAATAAATCCTCAAAATGCAGATTGAAGCTAATTAACCATAATGCTTGTAATAATGGAAATTAAAGAAGTAAAAGAAATATAAAATTGAGATAGATCTATACTACAGAAATAATGATCACTTTTGAAAGGACAAGCTTGGAGTTAAGAAAAAATATAAAATTAAAAGTGGTTACATTCATGAAATTATGTAGAGAGAATGTATCTTTGTTACCACAATAAATATAAACAACAAATGAATTAAAATATTTTTAATTAAAAAGTCTTTGCCTTGTCGATGAAATATTTATAGTTGTAACAAAGTTACAGTCGCTATAGACATATTCTTGAATGTAGCCCAGTGGTTGGTTCTCATCCTTTGTTTGTTTAAGGCACACACTTATTTGTTGGAAATCCTCTTTGCGGCACATTGAACGTGCAAGTTGGTGACACTATGGAACGCTCAGGCATACACATGTGCAGAGTGTATTCTCTCAGTTGAACAGGAAAATTGTATGTGGTTTGTCCTCTATTTGACTATGAATTGAAATTTTGTGTAGTAAGCAACACAGTTTTCATTAATTACTTAACTTTTTGACTGCACGTCATTTCATTCTCTGAAAAAATTATGTAAATTATATGTTTCGAGAATTATGCTATTAATTCTTTAAAAAGAGTTATATTGAATAAAACCAGTTTTATTTACTTTTAAATAATAATAACACAACATCGAGAATTTGACAATACGCCTGGTGAGCTATGCGGCAAATTGGTGTGCCACGGTACAACCTTTGAGGACCACTCCAACAACTCCAAGACTGTCATCTTATAAGTCATCATTCTTTCTGTTGCAGAGATTTTATCTCAAATTTATAATTACTTTATTTCTATAATTTCCAAGTTATTAAATTTGTATTCAATTCTTATCTCAAGTGTTTGACTAGGGTAATCAGTATTAGTTACCACTTTGAGGATTTATTGTCTTTTTAGATATACTATATCATTTTTAAACACTTTTTATTTTTATTTAATTTGTATAGTAAGAGTCAATATTTTTTAATTATCATTTCTTTCCCTAGTTTGTATTTAACATCATTAATTTAATACATGTCGACTTTTAATGTTACTCTTATCTTTCAAATAAATATACCAATAAATTTGTAAACTTTAATCAAACTTTAATTTTCATTCAATTCAGATTTTACAATTACATAACATTTGAAACTTTATTTATCAATTCTTAATCATTTTATCTTTCTTATATTGAACATATTTTTGTTCAATGGTTTTAATAATTTGTATACAACCAAAGTCATATCCCTAGTAAGTTATTAATTGAGCCTATCTATGTCCTGTAGAAAATATTATTTCAGTTTCTGTAAGGGATACCTAGTGGAGATTCCCCTGTGTTGGTAACGACCCCGGAGGAGGGTTCCCTCTTGAACGTGGCTCTTCACCACACTCCAAGACTGCCACAAGAAGAGGTGGAGTTCCCGGATAGACACGCCCCAGAATGCTTGCAGTGTGTACGGCACTTGACTGGACACCATGCACTGCAGATCTGAAAGTGAGGATAAACTTCAGCAACACAAGTAAGCACAGCAGATAGGTACAGACAAGTTGTAGGTCAAGATTTTTCCCCAAATGACAGAAAACTTTATTCAAATCATTTCAAGAATACAGGGGTGTAAAACATGTTAGTGTGTGTTTTAAACATTCTTAAAAGGAGTGCTGTGTGACATGTAGCAGATGTTCATAAACTTTTTATTTATTTAAGAACGGGTTTGTAATTTAAAAATACAATTCCCACAAAAATAAAGTTGAAAAAGACCAACATTATGTTCAAGATTTAAAAAAATGAAACCATGAAATTAACTTGTTTTAAACAAGGTTTGAAGCTAAATGTTGCAAGTTAGAAACATAGCTCTGGCATTCTTAAAAAAGATTAGTTATTTTTAATAGGGCTACAATAAAATATTCTGATATCATAGAATTGTTTTAGTGGGCTTTTAGGCTTCAGAACTGCCATTTAAAAAAAAAAAATCTAACAGAGTGATGATATTTCCCTTCAACTTGGTGGTGGCCTGAAGAGGAAAAAAACATTATGGATTGCCTTGACCCATTATGCCAACAGGGTTTGTATATTTATAGATGTATGCAATTTAAAATAAGATATAAAGTAAAAGAAGACTTACTAGTCCTTCAAATACAATTAATGATCACTAGTATAATATGTTTTAGTACATAAAACTCGGGGAGATCAACCAAGATGACTTTTTTACTTAAATGAGTTGTTAAATAATGGGTGAAATTTGCATGGACTCAAATATGACCTTAAGTCCATTGGAGATGCCTTGAATAAACCAAAGCGTAGATCAGACCTAATAAGTTATCTAGTTTCATAAATTATTTCTAAGAGTTGCCATTAAAATAATTTAACTTAAAAATCACAGTATTGTCTGGTGAGAGTATGGGTGTAATTATGGTGGTGTGTCACATCAGCTATGGAGATTGGCCCAGTATAAAGAAATGTACATAATTGAGAGAGACTCGCAGTTGTAACAGTGAAAGTGCTTGTACACACATGTGTGTTTACTTGCTAGGATGTCGATAAGGCAAATACAACTACCATCAACTGGGTATTACCAGCAGGAACAAGGAGCCCAAGGTTTGATCCCCGAACGGGTACCCTATTCTCTCTAGACTAAAATTAGTGCAATACAATCTCAGGGTGGCTACAAAACGTCTATTAGCATATATAATTCCCTGACTTTTTTAAACAACCTATTTCAAGTTTTCTTAGGTGGATGATGATTTTTACATATATTATTGTGATCACATTAAAAAAATCACACAAATACTAAACATAAGCATTTCTAAAAGATATTTTTCCAGTATTAAATGTTTTAGGTAGGTATTTACTATTATTAATGGATGTGTGTAAATGTTGTATAAAAGACCCAAACCCTACAATCAGCTCAGGATGGCAGAATATCGTATCTAGGCAATGTATTTTATTAACTTGAGAGATCCAAAACTTCTCATCAATCCACTTCGGTGGCTGCATGGTCCAAGGCGCCACTACCACATAGACTAAACTGCTGAAAATGGGGAGATAGGGATTCAATGGTCAGGTGTACTGAGAGTGGCTTTTCCTAAATAGTTTTCTACTCTCCCTCCATGCAAATGTGGGTACACTTCCTCTAAATCCAACCTTGCTAATTCCTAACACATTAGTGGGAAGATGGTAAGACGCAATGCTTCTGTTTTTGTGTTTGGTCAATCCATGAATATGATTGTGTTTACACCTCTCCATTCAAATTTTCAAACCAAATTGACCTGCTAAACAGTGTAAAGTGCCACTAATGAGCTAACAAACTGTCAACAATATGAATTATATGTAAAAAAAAGCTTAAACGTAGAATAAATCTGAATATAATCCAACAATTAGCATATTAATTTAAACTAATTAAAAAAGGTTGATCACTCTTGTGTGGCTGACGGTTTCTGCACGTCTTCACAGACTGCCTTAAATATGTGAGAAAATGACCTTGAGCACTGAACAAATCCAGTGGCACAAAAATTAGCAAATTACATACAATTTAATCTATTTGAACCAACATTAATTACATTATATTTAG
The DNA here is from genome assembly GCA_039000515.1 of Timema cristinae. Taxonomy (NCBI): domain Eukaryota; kingdom Metazoa; phylum Arthropoda; class Insecta; order Phasmatodea; family Timematidae; genus Timema; species Timema cristinae. Next base: position 3,615,918 of record JBCFYV010000012.1, read on the forward strand.
CAAATAAATACATGATGTAAGATAGATTTCAAAGGCTGTGTAACCTTCATAACATTTTTTTTTAATAAAAGCTGTTCTGCATTCTTTAAATCTTTTAAACATTACATGAGTGTGTAATTCTATAGAGGTCTACACCAGGGCTTCTTAAACCTTTTCCACTCACAACCCCCTTACGCCCGAGAAATCTTTATGTGACCCCATGTGTATAGGGATATAAAATAGGTATACAAATCTAACATTTACTGATATTGAATCATAAAGAAATATATTTCAAAACAATTATTTTGCATACAAATTATTTGATCATTTATTAAAGACGAAAGAAAATTTAGATACTAATGAAATAGATGTGCTTGTTTATTTTTACAAAATAATTAAATCTTGGCTGAATATTTGTTACTACTGGACATAGAGCATCTTCAACGTTTTTCAGGGTTGATCAATATTTTGATTCTATAATGACAATTATTGTCAATGCTGAGAACATCGTTTCACATAAATAAGTAATATAATGGAAATGGTTGGAAGTTCTGTCCTAATCACAAACCAAAATTCATTCAACAATTTTTTAGGAAATCAAGTTTTAAAACAGGTGTCATCTGATACTTACATGCAGAGAAAAAGCGGTGGAAAATATTATTAAGTCTTTATTTTCCGTAATCAACTACAGTCAAACCGGGTTAATTTGAAGCTGAGGGGACCACTTGAAAAATTCTAACTAGGTAAGTTTTTATTTTTGGCTGGAAAAATAACTTCAAACATCAATTCAGTGAATTATTATTATTATTATTATTATTATTAAGCACCCCGTCTTACTACCCGTTCGGGTTATATGCACTTACGCTAATTTGTAACGGTAGAGTGATTGTGAGATGAAATGAAGGACCTACAGTTTAACGTGGAATCCGAACCACGGTGGAGGCCTGGTATTCCTCACATTCACAAGATGTCTTGTCAGAGGTGAAGGAAGGGTTTGGAAATCAGGTAAATCTGTGCCGGGACCGAGGATTGAGCCCCAGACCCCCAGTACAGAAGCCTGACACCTTACCCCTAGACCACCAGGTCACCCGAATTTAGTTACACTTCTAAGGTAGTAGGTATATTTTAGAGGAAATATGTCCTTACTTATTTGAGGAAAAAGGAGGAAACCATTTAAGTAAAATCCTCCTAGTACATCCGCTGGAGTCGGAATACTGACCTACTGACCTTCCCAGTTACTGACAAAACCCTGTGTGCTAATCAATGCAGGTTTTAGTTATTATTATTATTATTTTTATAAATAACTTTTTCAATGTTTATACAATTGTGACTAAGATGTTTCATAAGAGAATCAACGAGCCTGGTGGGTATTTTGGAAGTTATGCTTGAAGCACCAGTCACCTAAACAAAAGACTGCTATAGTAAACTTTGTCAACGAGAATACACTTAAGTACTAATTACGCTAATGGGTTAGGAATTGGGAATGTTGAATAAAGAGGAGGTGAACCCACATTTGCGTAGAAGGAGAGTGGAAAACAATTAAGGAAATCCCCCTCCCTCGAATGAGATTCGAACCTCGATCTCCCCGTCCTCGGCAGTCTAGCTCAACACGAAAATAGTGTGTTAGCTAGCTAAGCCACCAAGGCAGGTATTGACTTAAAACTCGTAAGACATTGTTGCGTAAACATAATGGAAAACAAGCATCATATTCCACCATAGAGTATATATGAAATAATAGACACCGTTACAAAAACACATAGAAAAAAAGTAATGGTTCACCAATGAACACAAAAATCAACTCCCGATTTCTCAGACCTTTATTTAAAAATTATATTTGCCAATAGCTCAGAAACTGTTGGTTTTATAAAAATATATTTCAAATAAATGTTGATTATTTTTAATAATGCTATAATTTTGCAATGATAAATTATTTGCTATCTAAAAGAGCTGCGGATATATGATCAAAATAGGAAATATCTGCTTGTGAAAAGTATGTAATAAATCATTTTCATGGGAAAATGAGTTGCGCCATTTTGTTTGTAATGTTAAACAGTACCAAGATAGCAACATTAATCAAAATTGTCAAAGCAGTTTCGAAAAAATCAAATTTTTCTTTCTTTTGGCTCTTGATTAAACTATCCTTAATTTTAGAGTTAAATATCGGGAACTTTATGAAAACCACAGATAACCAGTTTTATCCTGATCGGTAAAATGTTTTCGGCTCCAAAGGCTGATTCACGCAGAAAGCTAAGCTTTGCTACGCCACGTTATGTTTTTTCCGAGTGCTGGCCGGGCAATTCTTCCATCGCCCATCTTGAGCCATCTTACGTTGCGCATGCGCATAACGCAACTTGGGCTCTGTGTTGAACAGACGCAGTGCTGGTTTGGGGAAAATAACTAAAGAAGTGTTGAAGTATTGTTTTCAGTTTGTTTCGTGTGTATTTAAGTAATAATATATTTAGGTTTCATGTTTAATAAATGTGTGTGTATTAAAATAGAAGCGTTAATTGAACAAGTCAAACCTCCACTTCCTAAATTTTCCTCATCTTTCAAAACAGCTGCTAACAGCAGCATCTTTTCTTCGTCAGTACTATCATTTGAACTCAAACAAGACATTTTGGAGAACGCCATCATAAGTAAACTTCATTGGAGCAGACCAGAAAGAAACAACACTGAATTAGGGAGTGAAAAGGGGGACCATGGCTTAGCTTAGCTTAACATTCTGTGTGTATCGGCCTTGAGCCGAGATTCAGACCTACACAAAAAACACTTTTTGGGGTTCAATGGATTATGTAATGTCAATATAAATCAAAACCTCTAATTCGATTTTTTTTTACCATCACAATACTTTCACTAACCAAAGGGTCACGAGAAAGTAAAATTGTATGTAAATTAGCCAATATTAACAAACGTTTCCATATTTTAAGACTTTCCATGATTACGTAAAAGTAAATCTAAAAACATTTAAATTTTCAGTAAAGTTACTTCCAATGGCGACTCCCTAAATAACGGTCAAAATATATTCCTTGTTGATTCCCATAGCAGTCAAAATGTGTTCCTTGTTGATTCCCCATAGCAGCCAAAATGTGTTCCTTGTTGATTCCCCATAGCAGTCAAAATGTGTTCCTTGTTGATTCACCATAGCAGCCAAAGTTTCTTCCAATGTTGATCCTACCATACCTGCCTAAGTTTATTCCAATGTTGATCCCACCATACCTGCCTAAGTTTATTCCAATGTTGATCCCACCATACCTGCCTAAGTTCCTAAGTTTATTCGACTGTTGATCCCATTATACCTGTTAATGAAGCTCCTCGGTAGATTGTCTACTTACTGCCTGTCAATTATGTTTTTGTAGTTTGTTGTATTATGTCTTTTAGTATACATCCACATCTTACACAAACTAAGCTTATAACATTAATGAGAAGAATTGATTTTAATAAAATGCACCAGCATTCAACTGAGACAGGATGGCAATCAATAATGAAATAACCACACGATATGTATCTATATGAGACTAGAGCCTTGGCCTTTTTAGGAGTCAAATACGTTGATACTGAGCTATCTTTTATATATATTACATTCAGTACTATGATGATAATGACATAATACAAGAATGATGAAGGTAATTTAGAGGAAGTGCACTCGCATTAGAGGGGAGAAAGATGGGAGACCCATGATAAATCACTTGTAGAAAAAGATGCACGCCCCGCCAAAAGTATAATCTTAGAGTAGTAATTTCAATAAGGAAACGTGAATAGAATTGAAATCCTTATACAATATCTCTTAATTCACTATAATGAAGCTCGAAAAACCTGAACTATTGTGGCAAAAAAATAATAGAAAAAATCTAAATGTTAGCTAGTAATTACTTAATTTTTAAATCAAATAGTGGATTCAAGCCAAGCAAGTTTGGTACACAAAGAGGTCTTGCATATAGATAGACCCTCACAAGGACACCTCTGGTTTGTTTATCTCTTTAATCTTCCTAAGGGTAACTGTTGTGTGTCCCAATTTAAAAAAAGGGAACCCCTTTGGTCATATCTGGTGACAAAAAAATACCACCAAGAGTTTAATTACATGGTCCCGGCACAGATTTATCTGATTTCCAAACCCTTCCTTCACCTCTGACAAGATATCTTGTGAATGTGGGGAATGCCAGGCCTCCACCGTGGTTCGGATTCCACGTTAAACTGTAGGTCCTTCATTTCATCTCACAATCACCCTACCATTACACATTAGCGTAAGTGCGTATAACCCGAACGGGTAGTAAGACGCGGTGCTAATAATAATAATAATTTAATTACATATTTTCAAGGTTGGCTTGCCTTCACGGCTCCTAGCTTATAAAACAATGGTTTAAGTCGGACTACAATATTTTGAGATTATCTTAAAGACATTCAAAGTTGGATGGTTACTCTAATTTATAAAATCTTTCCAGCCAAAAGTGGTACACAAACTCCCCTCTATTGATAAATAAATTAATGTTCTTGTGGTTCATATTATTCAGGCAAGGAGTGTGCACAATAAAAAAGAAGAAGATATTGCTGTTCTTGTAGTTTTACACATCTTACTACCTATTAGGTTATCTACAACTTAATTAATCTAAAGATATGTGATGATAAGGATACATTTTAAACACACACACACAGATTCCTCAGGAGCGGCGGAGATAGCAACCCGCAACACAGGCCACAGCTGTGGAACCTCTCAGCATCAGCTGAGGCCGGTATCGTTCCGCGGCGCGTGCTTTCACCCGACCCGAGTCGTAACAGAGATTACCTCACAGTACCGACCAGGTGAGCTGTCTCTCTCTATCAGGTAACACAGTGAAAGTGATGGCATGGTTCTGGTGACTCTGCGGGGACAAACGCAGAGGACGCGCGACACGCCCAACACTCGTCTGATTACAATTGTTTCGGGTCTAAATGAGACTTCAATCAAAGTTCAATCAATGCCTATGATTTAGGCATGCGCGGAGTTGTATACACCATCTCAGGAGTACACGCGGATATTTATAACTATTATTATTTTAATTGTGTCTTACTGCACGTCCAGGATATTCGCATTTAATTACAAAAATGGAGCAGAAAGGTCAAAGGTTTAGTTTTATAAGAAATGTACCCACATTTGTATGAATAGAAAACCGTCCTCATTAAACCCAACTAGGATTAGAACCCCGAACTCTTGATTAAGTGCCCGCCTAAGCGGGTGAGAGTGATGATAATGTAACGCTATCTATCTTTCACAATGAAACACTTTAGTTGAATAACCAATGTTAAAAAATGTATGGAGTCCACCTAAGACTACCCTTGCACCCGGCGCTTCGCCCCATGAACCCTATCATTATAGTTCCTCCAAAAATATATTGTTGACACCACACCAATCTATTAAATACATCACTGATGAACGGCCATATTAATAAATAGCCATTACTTCGGTAAATGTAAGCCTGTATGCAGCGTATTTTTACTTGAAAATAATCAAAATGGTATCCGCGTTCCAGTTACAAGATAAGTCCTATTTGAATCTGTCCAGGTTAGTCCGGTGCGTTCTAGCGCGCACTTGCCCTCTCTGCAAGCAGCAGCACTCGTCTCCATAACCCTCGAGTCAAACAACTCTGTGTGTGCCAAGGCTGTCGGGAGATTCAGGAAAGGCTGGACCTGATATTACATAAAGGTAGTGTTAAGAAAACGGTGTTTGTTATAAAGACAACTTTATGGTTAATAATGATCGTCACTGAGGGTATGCGAAGGCCACTCTTTAAATGCGAAGCCGAAGTCGAAGATTAGATTTTTCAGGGTGTCTACCGGACTATAGTTTAGATTATTATTAGCACCGCGTCTTACTACCCGTTCGGGTTATACGCACTTACGCTAATGTGTGATGGTAGGGTGATTGTGAGATGAAATGAAGGACCTACAGTTTAACGTAGAATCCGAACCACGGTGGAGGCCTGGCATTCCCCACATTCACAAGTTGTCTTGCCAGAGGTGAAGGAAGGGTTTGGCAATCAGATAAATCTTTGCCGGTACCGAGGATCGAACCCCGGCCGCCAGCATAGAAGTCTGACACCTTACCCTAGACCGCCAGGTCACCTATAGTTTAGAAATTCCGGTATATTTCCAGTAATTTTTTTCTAAGTAATCCAGTATATATGAAAGGTACACGAACAATATCTATTTCAAAATTATAAAACGATAGAAAGTTAGGGTAGGTCATAGTTAAACATTTTTACATCAAGAATCAAGAGTATTGACACATATATTCTAGTATATAATAAGGATGGGATTCTGGACCCTACAAGGAATATTCATGGATTCAAGATTCAAATCATAATCATTTTTTAAAAATAGGTACTAAGTTTGAGTTATTTTTTTAAAGGTATTAAAATAGTTAGATAGTTTCTTGTGGTTAAAACTAAAATGATTATATGAAAAACCTAACAACCAAACCCAAGATCATTAATATACCATTTAATGTAAACAAAATCAGAAGTGAAGGCGAAAATACTAGTTATTGGGAAATTTTAACTTATGCTTACAATATTTTATAACGTTCAAATTTTAATTAGGGGTTTGCTGGCCAAATGAAGTTTCAGATTTTAAAAAAGGTGGATCCGACCCATCTTTAATACACGTGCATACACACTCGCTACATTTTTTGAATGACCTATACCACCGTCGACCTCGGTGGTCTTGGGGTAAAGTGCCCGCCTCAGGACTCGATGTTTGTGGGTTCGAACCCAACAGAGGCCAAAGGTTTTTCTTGAGCGAGAAAAGATCATAGCTCAACATCCTTCGGAGGAGAAGTTAAGCTATTGGTTCCATGTGGTATGTGAAAGAACCCTGGAAGGTATGTGAAGATACCTCTCCTGGCAAAACTGGTAGGTCATTTCACCTCACTCATAGAACTTTAGAGGTACAAGTAATCAGCCTTGGTGGCGCAACTTCAAGAATGATTACAGCCAGGGAGTTTAGTCTACCACCACCCCTTGACAGTCGATACTTTCCACATACTGGGAAATAAAGATAATTACACTTACCTAACATTATCAAAAATTAAGATTATAAAACCCAAAAACTTTTTTTTTAGAATGTAGACAAAAGTTTATTCAACCAAAGACATTTCCAATTTTTGATTTCATGTTCTAACACTTCTGCCTCTTCCTTTCCTTTCTTCCAAACTGTTCTTTTCACTTCTAGTTTTCTTATTTCTCAGAGCTGTTTTTATTTTTTGACTTAAGTCTACCTCAATATTTTTCTTCTTTTCTTTCTTTAGTATGTAATGAGGAGGAGGGCTTAGTGTATAGACACTGAGAATAGAAAGTTCAGCAAGTGAGGCAAACATCCCCACTGCAAGGTCATCTACAAGGTCAACAAGATAGACCAGAGGGGGAGTAGTTGAGGGGTGGTCAAAATAGAACTATCAGTAGTCCAAATATTATCAGGGGTCTCAAAATGTTTAATCCAACATTTCACTCAATATAATGTCCGTTCGGGTTATACATTTAATAACTAATTATGATAATGGTTAGGAATTGGGAAGGTTGAACATATAGGAAGTGAGCTCATATTTGCGTGGAGGGAGAGTAGAAAACCATTTAGGTAATACCATCCTCAGGTCACCCGAGCGATATTCTCCCCGTCCTCGGCACTTAACACGAAACCAGCGCGTTAGCTAACTGCGCCAGTAAAGTGGGTCACAGGACAGTACTTTTATTTTTTTATGACTAGCCATAAGTGTATCTATGTAAAGAAAAAGATTGAAAGGAAAAAAATAATACTAACACATTACTTTTTTATATTGACATTTATGAATTTATATATGCTTAGGAACTACACCTGCTTCAGTGGCCGAACGGTCTAAGGCAGGCGTTCCCAAACTTTTTAAGACCACGCCGCCCTTCACATGTCAGATTTTCCGTGCGACGCCCCTGTACCCAGTATTTAAAAAAATGACCAAATTCGATTGGTGGCTTTTTTTAAAAAGAAAATTGTCATTTACATTACCAGCTCATAATTATGAAGGAACGCTTTCACAAGAAAAAAAAATGTTTGCTTGTATGATTTATTCCATTCTTTAAAATATGTACGAGTAAACGTATTGAAAATTTGCATGTTGCATTTAAATAAACAAAGTTTTAGTTTTCCCTTATAGGTGCGACACCCGGACCAAGACAAGCGACGCCTTAGGGCGTTGCGACGCACAGTTTTGAAACCCTGGTCTAAGGCGTCACTCTTGTGTTAGACTAGACAGTCGATGACGAGGAGATCAGGGTTCTAATCTCAGTCGGGTCTAGTGAGGGTGGTTTTTCAAAAATTGTTTCTTACTCTACTTTCTCGCAAATGTGGGTAGATTTGTCCGACTAGAGCCAAAAGTTCACCAAAACTGAAAACACCCATTCTAGAGTAGGAAAAAACTTATCGGAATAATTCCTATAACGCTCAAAACCTGTAAAAACGTTCTAAGTGAAAGTCTTTCACTGTAAATTGGGTGTACCTAAAATTGACGTTCACGTCCTCATAGTTTTCTATTGCAGGCTACAAGGGCAATAATAGCACCTACTTCTTCTACGTCAATTATGATAATGGATGTAATAACTTTTGTTTTTCCTGGCAACAAATATGTTCCCTGTGAACACTCACACCAACAACGCGACTGTTTCGTCGTTCATCTGTTGCTTTGCAGTTACTACAGTCCTGTCCCTAGCTACGGTTCTGTAGGAAAAGTTGAGTAGGGAGTGTGTGTTTGTTCAGGGATGTTTTGTAGGTGTCTTAATAAGTATATTTTTACTCGGGTGGACATCCGCCACCTGGTATATTCTCCAGATATAGCGTCATCAAAGATGGCGGCCACTCGATCATAAAACTGCTCATATCTCTGTTAATACTGGGCCGATTTTTATTAAGCTTGCACTGTTAACTAATTTGACCGTTATGAAGCTAATAGAAGGAGTCTCAGATGAAATATTGGATACTTATGCTTAAATTGTCAAACTTTCAGGTATTAATTTTTATTTTATTTTTGTTGCAGATTGTGGAAATGAAATGAAGAAATGGAAATCATAAAATCGTCTAGAGTGTCAAAAAACAGTGTAACAAACTTTAAACACGATGAACAACAATGCATCATATGTAATAAAAGTGACGATAGTGTGTTAAGTACTGAAAATGGTAGAAAAAAATCAGGGCGGCTGCGAAAGTGCGAAATATATGCTACAAACAATATTGTCACAAGAAGTACCGTTTAAAGCTTCAAAATTATAATGAAAGTTTAGAAAATGAAGATAAATATAGTACTTCTCAACAGAATAGAGAGGAAAATCTCAGGACATCTGGAAGGAAACAAGCACGTCACCACAGTCCTCAAGCAGGAGTGACTTATCGAGACAGTTTATATATTATTTGCAACCAGAAATTACAGAGTCGCATTCACGATAAGTATAGAATAAGTGAGTACCCAAGAGCTGAGGTTTCTTTAAAAGCACCTACAAGATGATGTCTTCACTCGTACTTGTGATCTGCAGGGTGTGTTAAGCGTTTTTGGTGACGATCTAATGTGTCACGACAATTGTATTTCTGGGTATTTACTGAGATACAAAAGGAAACTTCAATCAGATAGCAAGATTACACCTCAAGTTTCAGAAACAGTGGCAGCCTTTTCTTTCATAGCTCATGATATTAAAGCTGGACTAAATAAATGTTATTAATACACTCTCAGTTACATTAGATACAAGTTTAATTTACAAAATGAACACATCAAAATAAGTAACAAGGAACTAAAATTGCTGTTGGGTGATTACTTTGGAAATGCCATAATTTTATCAAAACCTAGAGAGGCAAACAAACCGCTCATGTTTCTTTTTCTGAAGCTCTTCAAACAGAAGAAGTAGCAGATGTAATAAGAAGTTGTAATCCTGTTACAGAATGTGCCATTTTATTGGAAGAATCATTGCAGAAGCTAGACCTTGGGCTCAATGATAAATGTGGCGATGCTCAGGACCTTAAAAGCTTTTGGACTAAAACTAAATTTACCTAAGGTCTTTATAAACTTTTTCAGTACATTAATTAATGTAGACCCAAACTCCATTGAAGAAGTTGATATAATCGAAGGAGAAGATGGAAAATACTTGGTAAAAATAAAGTATTAACAAAATTGGCATCTTAAGGCGCAAGCTTTTTTACAAATAATATACTACAACATGCATCGTGGAGTTAAAAAAACACCTTTGCATATGATGACAGGATATTCAATACATGATAAATGTAAGAGCAAAACCTTAATAACAAGCTTTAATCATGCAGGTTTGAGTGTCGGCTACAACTAAGTTGTTCGCCACCACCATAACCTTGCACAGTATGCTGTTAAGCATTCTCCTAATGAAATTCCAATTTCCAGTCATTTAAAGAATGATTCATACACGATAAGTGCCTTCGACAACTTTGACCACGAGGAATCTATCTGAGCTGGTATAGGAGATTATCATGACACTGTATGTGTACTCTTTCAAGACAAACCACTGGATATTCCATTTAAACCATGCTTATCGGGGACTGTTATCACACGAGGGATAAAAGCAATTCATGAGCTTATTCAATGTCAAAAGCTACAGCGTTATTCCAAACCAGTAAAACGTCCTGATCTCCCAAGCGATTATGAAGTTTCCTCAGATTTATTTAAGATGAATGCTGATGAGAAGAAGCAATGTGAAAATTTAGACATGTTATGGCAATTTTCAAGAATAGCACGTACTCTTCTACATAATTCTGGAATTTCCACTCCAGAAGAAAACCTCGAACAGCTTGTACCTTCATGGAGCGCTTTCAATGCACTTTGCTCCAAGGAAGATCTACAGCAGAAGCAAGTTGGATGTTTACCATTGATCTCAAATCCAGTAACTCAGCATGCGACTGTTTACAAAGCATTTTTGATTTTCAATAGTCTCCTCGACTAGGTGGACCAAAACTACTTACCAGTAGCCTGTGCCGAAGATGTATACGCTATTGCACGTGAAGTACAGCTAAGCAGTAGAGATAAGTTCAAACATATTGTACTTGTTTTGGGAGCATTTCACATGGCTAAAATTTTGCTTGGTTGTTTAGGTAAATATGTTCATGGAAGTGGAATAGCAAATGTGTTTATTGAATGCTCAGTGTTTGGAGTGAATGTGGTAGAGTCTGTTTTGCAAGGAAAGAACTATGTGGGGGGATTAAAAGGGATACTTATGTTGGGAGAAACCATGTTTAGATTGCAGGTGAAGTCATTTTTGAAAGAGCATTCCAATGAGTCTTCTGCATCCGAGTTTGAAAAGTTAATTCAAATCCAGCACAGTATTTCTTTGGCATGGGAAAAAAGAGCAGATAATGTAGATATGGATGTCAACGCGGAAAAGCTCCTCACAAACTTTGAGAAATTTGTTGACCGTGGAAGGCAAACACCAGAACAATTTTTGTTCTAGGATAGTTTCCTAAAACTGCTCCAACTTCTTAAAAATGTGATCCGTTCCGATAGACAAGGCCGCTGGGAACTACATCTATATACAGTACAGAAACTTTAGCCGGTATTTGCCGTGTTTGATTGTATTAACTATCATCTATGGCCTTCTTTATACCTAGAAGACAAGCGGAGACTGCCCAAGACAGTCCCGGAGGTACATGATATGTTCATGAAGGAGAAGCATGTTGTGAAACGATATTACCATACATTTTTAATGGTTGCTTCGGATATATCACGGGAGCAAACCATTAATAGCTCTCAAAAGAGCTCATCTGGGATCATAGGGTGTACTAAATAAAAACAGTTTATAGTAGAATGGGAGATAACACATCATGACCGTCTGATGATATCCAATCTATTTCTAGAAGTAACAGGCTCCATTGCTTTTGTCGAAAGTTTGAACCTCCACCATGAGTTTTCTGAGAAGCAAACCCAAAGCTTAGATGAAAAGGTCAACTCAATGTTCAAATATATCTTACAAAAAGGTAACCCTTTTGACATGCTTACTAATACATTACACAATCTATTGACAAAAGCACTAATTTCATAAGATACAAAGGAAAAGATTTTAAACGTATTTAAAACCGGTGATTTGTATTCTACACTACAAAAAACACGTTATGAAGAAAAAACAAGGATCTCAAATACCATCCACAAAGTCATGTTACCAGCATTTGGAAGTATCAAAATACCAAGCACCAGTCTTACAGGGATATCTAGCAAAAATAAGTCAAACAGTTCAGCCCACCGTATGATACAAATAGCTCAAGTCATGAATATGATATGCAGGAGCTATTTCGGCATGATCTATCTGATAACAGTTCCATGTTTAATGAACATGGATTACTGACAAAACCACAAACAAGTGCATTGTTAAAAGAGCTAGAAACATCTTATAGCAGCAACAACGACGATAACCTGTTCCAGTCTGATGAAGAAACATTATGTTGTGGATGTCATGAATTCCTTTCTAAAAGTTATGACGAGTGAAAAGAAAACCTTTGGTGGAGCAGTTTCTGCTTTCTATTCATTTATTCGGGGCATCACAAAGAACTGTGGAAGAGTCGATAGTGTTTTTGACAGTTGTCACAAATCACCACCGAAAGAGGCTGAGAGATTACAAAGAAAAGGTGGGGACATTGTTATAGATATTGCTCACATCTCTGAAGAAGTTCTATTACTTGTTCAACTCAGCAATTTCTGGGGATCATCAAGGAACAAACTGGTCTTACAAGAGTTTATTGCCAATACAGTGATAGCTTCTTTGACTCAAACACCATGTACTACCAACCACACCTTTAGTGCATTTTATGGTGATGAAGAAGATGAGATATCATTCAATTGTAAATCTGTGCAAAATGAAAAGCAAGTAAATCACACAGAGATTAATTGTTTTCAGTAGAGGAAGCGGACTTTAAAATACTGATTAATTCAAAACATGTATCCCAGTGTGGGTTTACTAAAATCGTTCTTGTTAGTGCTGACACTGATATAATGGTTTTAGCTTTGTTTCACTAGGCTACTCTACATCGACTTGCTGTACAAGAAATATGGCTGCGCACTGGAGTTGGTGATTCCACGCAACTTTTGCCTGTCCATACTATTTATCAAAAACTGGGTAAAATATTATTCTCTTTGCTTCCAGTCATCCATGCACTATCTGGAGCAGAATACACCAGCAAGTTTGGTACCAAAAAAGCAGATCTCAATAGTGTATTTACAGCATATTTAGAGAACTTTGGAGTATCACCTGACAGGGATGAGATAGAAAAAAAACCTTAAACCCGCAGAAGAATACTTAGTGAAGTTATGACGGAAAAGCTCATCTTGCAGATCCTTAGATGGACTCATATTGTGGCTGGATCATCATGTGAAGAATACTGACATTGATGAGATTACATCTATAAGCAGAAATGCTAGGGAACATTTGTTGAGAGCTTATTTCCACATATACTTTCAATAATATTGTATTAATGACATGGTTGTTCGCTTAGACCCCTGTGATTTGAGTTTTGAAGTGGTAGAAGATGGTTTAACGCAAGGAAAAAACTTAAAGAAACACCCCAAAGATTTATTGAAGCAGGTAATTGTTCAAAATGTGCCAAATCCTCATGCATTTAGAGGGAAAATGAAGTAACCTGTTGCTCCTTCTGTAAGTGTGAAAGTGTTATAGAATCTGATTCAACTTGTAAAAAAACCTTATTAGATAAATTTGAACATGTTTGTAAATATTCATTTTTATGATCATATAATACCACTTTATTAATCGTATCATGATATTTTAATTATTACTTTTATTTCTCCAAAATAGTATCGAATTTGTTGCAAAATATATCATATTGAGTGATATGTAAAGGAATCTTTTTTTAGTACTAATAAAAATCAAGACCCAAAAACAATTAATAAAGAATTACTATTCACATTATAGATGGTAATTACAACGTGTTAACCCGATTTTAATGCAAATCAAGCAAGTATTAACAGAGATATGATCAGTTTTGTGATCGAGCGGCCACCATCTTTGATTACGTCATAGCCGGAAAGTGTACCGGGTGGCGGAAGTCCACCCAAGTCAAAATTAATAACCAAGCCACCCACTAAGGTTTCCAGACCATTCAGCCACCGAAGCAGGTAGAAGTAATATTATTTAACAACATGGGAAGCAGGTGTACGAGCCATTCTATATTACTATTAAAGTCTGAAAGTTTGATTATTCAAAATGGGAAAATCCAAATTGAAAAAAACAAAGTTTTAAGTCGCAGAAAATTGAAATTTTGACAAGTATCAATAGCAGGCATGTCAAAGTTGAGGCCGATTCATGATTAGGGTGCGACTCATGGACCTTTTGATGAACAAACATAGGTAGCCGGATTCTTATTTTTATAAACTTTGAAATACACAATTTGGGAATGAACATTTTAAAATTGGGAAATTCCGTAAGTGAGATATGTAAAAAAAAATTTACTTTCTACCCACGAGATAATGATTACTAAAAGTTTTTGAATTTGCGCAACTAATATGTGCAATGTTTAGCAGCACTTACATGTGTGAGCAGTTGTTTTTTTCCATGAGAAGAAACAAACACCTGAGAGATCACGGTTCACGGACACTAATTTGTCATCAATTATGAACGTGACTTCAACAAATGATTTACATTTGCTGCAAATAAAAGGTTTCATACATACGTGAAGAAAATAAAGGTAGGTCTTAAGATTTTATATAATCTTAATTTTCATTTTGTAACAGTAAGGATTTCTTTGCTTAAGATGCTGACTTAAATTTTTCAAAATGCGGCCTCTTCAGTATTTTCAATTTTTAATTAGACTCTTATGATTAACGAGTTTTACATGCCTGATCTAAGGGGTCCACCCCAAATAACAAGAATAGTTTGAAAATTATAAATTCCAAATTTATTTATTTATGTGTGTCTGGGAAACATTTCTCGTAGCCCAGTTTGTGGAAAGATTAATACTAATGTATCGTTGCCCAGGGGACGCCCGAATGAACTTTTAACATACATCCTTTCCGTGAAGGCTATTTTCATGCCTCGATGAGATGATGATGATAATGAGTATGAGGTTGTAGAACCAGTAGAGACTCTTAACCTAATTCAAGCCTAACTAACCATACCCTGGTGACCATTGGGAAAGACCCATGGTACCAGCCGGGAATTCGGGACCCCAGATTCATTATACAGGCGCGCTAACCACTATAATACGCAAACGGTTAAATTCAAAATAAGGTTTAAGAAATTGCGGAAGGGGAAAATTTCAAAATTTCCAAGACTAATAGACAATAAAATCTTGGTGTGGGATAAAATTTAAATTATGGATGGCCAGCTTAGGTTGAACTAACACAAAACAGGTTGAGATTGTTCGGTTTTAGGGGTAGGGGTTACACTTAACTTAGTCTCCCCCATCCCCTTGTAACTGCGCCCCTGTATACTCATAGCTAGAGACAAAATTGTTATTTTAATTCTAGCTGTAATAGTTTACTTTTGAGTATTTTTTTTTCTTATTTTTTTCAATAGTAGCCCTAACAACTTAGTTCAAAATGGGTATCTGAGGAGTGTGTTTTACATGGTAACACGTTTTTGAAGGAAAATTAATTCATGGATAGTTTAATGGAAACAGATTTCTTAAATTTGGTTGGAAACTATAATATACAATGTAATAAAGTATGTTCGAATGGGTAGTACCATTTCCCTCTTTTGAAATTCTTAAAGAAAGTGGTAGAAAATTCACTGTTCTACCCCTAATTCAAGGTTCTACTACCCCTTCGAGTTGAGTTAAGGATAAGAAAAATTAAATTTAAAGAAAGTGTAACAGCATATGTGTAGACACACAGCGAAGGAAACTATTTGGGAAAAAACACCTCAGCATACCCAGCCGGGATATGAACTTCAACCTGCCTATTAACGGCAGACCAGACAATACAGACGCCTTTGTCCATGTATTCATAGGTGAAAGCTTTGACCCCGAGTTTAATAAAAAATAAACGTTAATAGCCGCACACTAACGTTAAATTCTCAAAAATCTATGATTTATTTATACATACTTATATGATGATTTAAAGTGGAGCATACTTACAACAATTTTAAATAATTAAATTTAAACTCAAAGATTTCTTTCCATATTATCACTCATCTAATTCTCCTTTCCAACCAATTACTATGAATATTACTACAATATAGGATCCAGTTTATCTTTCACGTTATCAAGGTCATCTGGTTTATTTTAAAAATAGAACCATGCTATTTATTATATTCCCTCGTTTAAAAGGTGTGTTTAAGTCATATACGACCAAGGGAGTAGATGTACCTTGTTAAAATTACCCCTGTGAAATATTATCCTCTCTCCGCCCCCACATTATATTAATATTTGTAACAAAGTGTGGGTGCTATTATATTTACCGGAGCCTCATTAATCTTCAAACACAGTTTTTCAGGAGTTAAAACGTAATCAAAGATATATTTTTGTTTATTAATGTATTCTTCTCAAACTTTTTCTGCAAAACTAGCAAATATAAGTAATACGAGTGGTTCCATCTCAAAAATAGCACGTGGGGACATGGGAAATCTTAAAAGTTCTGTTCCGCTCGCCATGTAGTTACACAAATGAAGGTAGGAAAATAGTATTTAGAAGAATAATTGTATCTACATTTATAGTTGAGTGTGAGTGGCCAAAACAACATCCAATCGGGATTCGAATCCCGGTTTCCCCGTCACCGGTAAAACATACCGCACGACTTAACGACACACTGCGTGCCGACCGGTGTGGGCGAGTAATAGTGATAATCATAATGGCGGTCTATCTGGCTGATATAAATGTACCAACATTCGCCTTGTGAGTGAATGGGGAAACAGTGAAAACTACAGTTTGGCTAAAAGCCAAACTCAAAGTACCCAGCCTATGTTTGAATTTCGGACTGCTGGATCAAAGTTAAGAACACCAGTCGAGCTCGCTGGCGTTAAGCCAATCCTATTGGCACCAGTGCAAGTAATACTAATTCAGTGTTTAGTTTAATTCAGATAGTAAATAACTTTTTGACCGCTACAAAAGTTATTAAAAGGTTTTGGAGATAGCCATAGGTGAAGTTATGTAATATTAACTAAGCTGTCACTTTTTATACATAATACCAATTGGCAATACTGTAGCTATAAAATATAGGGCTGTGCGGGAATGACATTTTCAGGCGGGAAATAACAATTTACCGTGGGAACGGGACGGGAAACGTTGGGGGTAGGGGAGGGAGATAAATAAAAATAATTTTCCACTTAAGGATTATATATATTTTTCAGATTTATAATTTTAATCTAAGCTTAGCTTTCCCATTTATTTCAATTAAAAAAGTTTGATTGTTTGGATTGAGTTAAATGTAGAGGTAGAAGTCAAAAATATTTTGAAAAAAGACAAGAATTTCTATTAGGTTGCAGTTATTGGTATGGCCAATACATTTATTTGCCTTCTATAATCTTCTTCAAAGAAAGTTAAAGGAAAACAATATGTACACATATATATATTTTTTTTAAATTTTAAGTTTTCCAAATAAAAACTAAATATCTTGTCCATAAGAATAACAAAAATATTTCCCAAATGAGCCAGTGTGCTCGGTTACCGCTTACGTTTTAGTTATTAAGGCTCTCATAAAAAGCACTGTTGCACTCAAAAAAATATTAGCTTATTATCTATGGTAGCAAATGGATGCCGTCACAAATATAATATTTACGTAATAGACGTGTCTTTATACAAATAAGTGTGTTGAAGATGCATTTCGCGTATAATTTGATATTTAAAAGCCACTTTAATGTTTATTTTGCACTAGGAATGTTTTTCTGGCTTAAATCTATTTAGAGATGGATATTTCCCTCAATTATGTCTAGTGTGGTTGTTTTGTAAGGAGTTGCGATATAAGTGACTGAAGTTTCGATTGTCAAGCTGCTTAGTGGAAGAAAGGGTTATTAAGATTTTTAAAAATAATGAAATTTTTAAAGAAAATTAAATACAAACATGACTTTAATAATCGGTCCCTAGTTGTACCATTAATAATAAAGTAAAATGCTATCAGTGTTGACCGCAAACAACAAGTGTATTTGATCAAAACGACCGCCACTGTGGTCTAGTAGTTATACAGAGTACCTGGCTACAGATCCAGAGGTCCCAAGTTCGATCCACGGCACTTCCACATTTTCTGTGAAGCAGTGGGTTTGGGACGGGGTCAATACAACCTGGTGAGGACGAACGAGGCGCTACTTTATCCGTAAAAGGTTGGCATTATCTTCGCCAGCAGACAGCGGCCACTAGAAAAGTTCCTTCCTTTCAGAATCTTGGTATGGTTCACATCTCACTGGTCAATCAGTACACATCGAAAATTAGAACACCAAAATAGAGCATGTTCTAATTCATGTGCATATAAACGAAAGACCAGGAAGGGGATGGCCAAACAAACACCGCCCATACGTGTTTATATAGTCTAGCCAGAAAAGGATGGCTCTGAATCTTATGCAGATTCAAAGAGATGATTAACGTTTAACTGCTGGCGCGTCGACGCATCATATGCACATTTTGTAACAACAGTAGGCCTATACAATTGTAGACTAAAGATTTTAGAACTATACATTGGTAATTCAATAAGATCATGATGCCGGGTTCGGGGGCCACATGTTTTAAGGCGAGACTCTCGCAGTAGACTAGCATGCCATGACTGAGAGATTGAGGTTCGAATCTCGGTCGGATGTACTGAGGGTGGTTTTTCCAAAAGGGTTTTCCACTCCCCCTCCACGAATATGCGGAAACAATTCCTATAAATATAACCTTCTTAATCCCTAAAATCATTGATGTAAATAGTAAATAATGGCACTATCCAATTGAGTAGTATCACCTGGTGCTAAAATAAAAGTTAGAAAAAAAATCATATCTTAATTTTAATTCAGGTCTAAAAATCTTCCACTTTAATATGTATTTTTAAAACTTTCAATTTTTGGGCACATCCTAATGACATTCAAGCTTTCATTAAAAAATGTAAGCATCGGTTTGATAAAATTTTAGGAATAATTGTCCACAGGAACCGCTTTTCATTTTAAATAAATGGATTACAATACATTAACAAAACAATTTAGATTAGTAATATCAATGCATTTAACCCGTTACAGTGGATACACAGATTAGGGCGTTGTTCCTGCAACGGAGGTAGAATTAAATTTAAATGATGTGCCCCATTTATCTTTATATTTCTCCTTTCCTTTGTGTATTTAAAGGCAGTAAAATAAATATGACAAGTGTTAAATGTTCGAACCTAGTTGAAAACTAAGAAGATAGGATACTGGATACGTCTATCAGCGTAATTAGAACGGGGTGTATCAGTGGAGGAATTCTTATGCGCGTTAATGTTTTAAACATACAATAAGAAGCCTCTGATTAATCCTTCACGGCGATGACGTGTCGTGGAGCACTGCCAAGCCTCACCTATTAATAATGGTTATGTTCCCCTTAGCGAGATCCCAGCTTGACAAAAACACGCGCCTTGAACTAGCAGCCCGTCACAGTGGCTCCATTCTACCTGTCCCTTCCTGGCTAAGAGGACTCTGGCTCCATTCTACCTGTCCCTTCCTGGTTGAGAGGACTCTGGCTCCATTCTACCTGTCCCTTCCTGGTTGAGAGGACTCTGGCTCCATTCTACCTGTCCCTTCCTGGTTGAGAGGACTCTTGCTCCATTCTACCTGTCCCTTCCTGGTTGAGAGGACTCTGGCTCCATTCTACCTGTCCCTTCCTGGCTAAGAGGACTCTGGCTCCATTCTACCTGTCCCTTCCTGGCTAAGAGGACTCTGGCTCCATTCTACCTGTCCCTTCCTGGCTAAGAGGACTTTGGCTCCATTCTACCTGTCCCTTCCTGGCTAAGAGGACTCTGGCTCCATTCTACCTGTCCCTTCCTGGCTAAGAGGACTCTGGCTCCATTCTACCTGTCCCTTCCTGGTTGAGAGGATCTGGCTCCATTACCTGTCCTCCTGGCTAAGAGGACCTGGTATTACGTCCCTTCCTGGCTAAGAGGACTCTGGCTCCATTCTACCTGTCCCTTCCTGGTGAGAGGACTCTGGCTCCATTCTACCTGTCCCTTCCTGGTTGAGAGGACTCTGGCTCCATTCTACCTGTCCCTTCCTGGTTGAGAGGACTCTGGCTCCATTCTACCTGTCCCTTCCTGGTTGAGAGGACTCTGGCTCCATTCTACCTGTCCCTTCCTGGTTGAGAGGACTCTGGCTCCATTCTACCTGTCCCTTCCTGGTTAAGAGGACTCTGGCTCCATTCTACTCTGTTGGTCCTCTACGTCCTGGTTGAGAGGACTCTGGCTCCATTCTACCTGTCCCTTCCTGGTTGAGAGGACTCTGGCTCCATTCTACCTGTCCCTTCCTGGTTGAGAGGACTCTGGCTCCATTCTACCTGTCCCTTCCTGGTTGAGAGGACTCTGGCTCCATTCTACCTGTCCCTTCCTGGTTGAGAGGACTCTGGCTCCATTCTACCTGTCCCTTCCTGGTTAGAGGACTCTGGCTCCATTCTACCTGCTCCGCTAGTCCTGTCATGTTTTGTTAAGAGGACTCTGGCTCCATTCTACCTGTCCCTTCCTGGCTAAGAGGTACTCTGGCTCCATTCTACTGTCCCTCCTGGCTAAGAGGACTCTGGCTCCATTCTACCTGTCCTTCCTGGTTGAGAGGACTCTGGCTCCATTCTACCTGTCCCTTCCTGGTTGAGAGGACTCTGGCTCCATTCTACCTGTCCTCCTGTAGAGACCTGGCCCATCTCCTGTCCTCTGTGAGAGGACTCTGGCTCCATTCTACTGTCCCTTCCTGGCTAAGAGGACTCTGGCTCCATTCTACCTGTCCCTTCCTGGTTGAGAGGACTCTGGCTCCATTCTACCTGTCCTCTTACTCTGGCCATTATGAGAGGACTCTGGCTCCATTCTACCTGTCCCTTCCTGTGTCCCCTGCGTGGTTAGGGAAGATTACAAAACTTCGGTACTCTGGTTCATTTATATTTAAAACGTTGACATACAATATAAACCTCGGAGAGCGTATGAAACAAAAAACAAATGTTTGGTTAGCTACTAATTCACCCCTTTTGCGACAGCAGTCGATTTTATCCGAATTTCACTTTACTTATCTTAAAGGTGTCCAAATCGTTTATCATCTGTATAAAAAGACATCTGCAATACCCAGAGACAGGTGTATGGACACATACAAGACTTGCCTGCTGGCGACAGAGAGATAAAGGTTCAAATCTCAGTCATGTTTACTGAGGGTGGTTTCCCATTCTCCTATGCAAGTTTGAGTAGATTATCTCAAAATACTCACTTCCCCATCCCCACCCCATTAAAGTAGTCATCATAGATTCGTATAACCTGAACAGGTAGTTAAACACGGTGATAAGATAAACGATGCAATTATTATATCTAGTAGTTTGATGAAATGTCAAATACGATTCTTAATGTGGAAATTCGACAATAGAGAATTTAACCAGAAGTAAATATATGATAGCCTGAATAGAGATTATTTATATAACCGCTTGAATTGTTACTAGATTTATTTTCACGTCTTCATACGTCAAGCCATGTGATTTTTCACTTTTGAAACTTTTTTCAATACCATAAAACAACCCTATTAATATATTAATTATTATTATTATCATCATCGACCGCAAAATAATACAAATGCATTTAATAAAAATGTTATCCTTCCTACTAGTGTGTGGTCATCTTCGTTCGTCGGGGGGGGGTTTTGGCAGAAATATAGGAAGATTACCGGAATTACACGAAATGTAGGATCCCGTAGTTCCGCCTCGTCTTACTAAGAGTTGTCCAAACTCTTGGGGGCCATCTAATAAAGAAAGCCTTTCCATGTAGCCTCATGATAATTTTTCATACTTAGATATCCTCAAGGCTTGAATTAAGATTAAGAGGCTCATTAGTTATGAGCAAGTGAATATTTTATTTACTATTGCGTCCTTGACATCAATCAAACTTTTAGTTGGGTGCCTCCGATACGTTTATGACATTTAACACCCCACGCACGCATATATTTAATTTGATTGAATATTACTTTTAAGAATCAAACTATATCAGCATATAACTTAAAAATTATCTTAAGCTATGAAGGTACGCCTAGCAATACACACCCAGCCTTTAGATCGTTCTCAACGTGTCCCCCGTATCGGTGGGTACGCTGACTAGTACGTCTTGCCGGTAACGGGAGAAGAAGGTTTCGAATCGTGGTCGGGTTTACCAAGGCGTGTTTTCCTTTATAGTTTCTTATTATTACTGCACACAAATGCGGGTACATTTCAATTATATTTTCTAGGTCTAGTTACTCAGTGTATGAGTAGTGTGTCCCCCTCCCCCTGCCAAAAAAAAAAAATTCTTCTGTGACTTTTTAATTGTGTGATTTATCGTATGGATCACTTTTTATACTATTGTAAATATCAGCTCATGAATTGCGTGTTAAATTAACCTAAGATTTCACACCCAGCACTAGTAACTAGAAGGTAGGTGACGGGGCGTTTCAGGGCAATTTGAGCTTTGACCCCAACGCTGATTGGCTTAGAGCTCGTCACGTGACCCCACCCCCTCACTCTCTAATTGGCTGTTGGGTTTCCCCTTCCCTCCCGCCCTCCTGACACCCCTCCACTCCTCCTGACCTCTCTCTCTTCCCCCACTTTCCAGACATGTTGGTTCGTGTTTCAAACATGTTGGTACTTGTATTTACTTGTTTTATTTGTTTTCAATTTATACTCATTGCTTTTTTATGTATGTTCACTGCTTTTTTATTTATACTCATTGGTTATTTATGTCTGGGTAAGAATGGGATGGGACGTTTGAGTTTTTTTATTTATTTATTGGTGTGCAGTCCACGGCGTCGGGCGTTCCTCCCTCATCATCAGGGGGAACACGGAGCACGAAGCTATCCTGACGGCAGCGTAGCGAAGAGTGTGACCACCGAGCAGCTGACAGCGTATTAAGACCGTAAGGTCCCTTTCACTTTTCCTTCACTTTACACCCTCCTTACATCAACACGGCACAGAACGAGCTAAGATAAAGTGACTGCTCCCTCGCTCTGTTGGACTGCCTTTTACTTCACGGAACAAACAGCACGAACCTCTCCTGACGACTGTTTGGTATAGAGTGTGATAAATGGTTCCCCTGCCTTGAGACCCTTTCACTTGCCCTCACTTTCCCTTCTTAGAGTGCCTTGAAACCGTGACCTAGGCCATTGACTCTGGCAACCCTCACCTCGGAAATGGGTTTTTTCCCGGTGATGTCACAACTAGTCATCGCAATGTCGCAACCTCCTATATGGTAATAGGTTTTTCCAATGATGTCGCAACAATAGAGCATTGACACAGCTCTAATTATGCACAATCAGGGGCCTCGGAATCCTCAGTTAGGGGCCGCTATCCCCCACCACAAAAGTCTACTAAAATTGGTTGTTTGGTATCGTCCGTCGACATGCTATGTAGGTACCCGTCATGAACCAGAGGAGAAAGGTAAAAATACAACATTTTAGAAAACATTATAAAAGAATCTTCCGTAAGGAGTGTATAAAATATTAAAACTAAAGACTTAGATAGTGATTGATAATAAAGATGAATGATAAAGAATAGGCTAAAAAGTTAAATTAAAGCAAAGTGATAATTAATACGTTAAAACATTTTACAATGAGAATCAAAGCATTAAATGAAAACATATACAATAATATGAGTCAAAGGGGGTAAGCTAATAGAGTGAATTACATATATATGGTTGGCAATATTTAAAAGTAAAATTGCAAGTCAAAAATATAACAAAACAATGGGTGTAACAAGTTAATAACAATTAGAATGTAAGTTGAATTAATTAAAATAAATAAACTAAATATAAACAATTGATACAGTTTTAAAAAAGAGTGAAATATAAAGCAGATAAGAGCATAAGCAAAATAATTTCATGAGATATAACGAGATTGAAAAACGTAGTTAAGAGATGGTCACATAATATTAATTGATATAAGTAGAACAAAGTAGCAGAATAATAAATTAAAAGGTTAAATTTAAGGCTGTGCAAGAGTGAAAATATTTTATTTTATTTTCTTATTTTTATGGTTGTGAGCCTTTTTAATAGAATAAAAATATTAAAATAAGTAATAATAGAGCAAAATTGTTATGTATTTTTTGTTTAAATAGTTATAATGCTTAATTTAACTTAATAATACTAATTTGTATCCAAGTATTAAGAAATACAAGCAAAAGCCTTATTTTTTTTGTGGATGTACGGATAGTATAGCACTATATGGTAAACATATTTTAGGAACGGTCTGTACCATATTTTCCAAGATATTAATTTTTATTTAATAGATAATGAAACTGAATCGGCGGCAGACTTTCTCATTCTTTTACAAATAAATTTCCTAATAGAAAACTACTTTGTATTTTGAAATTAAATTTAACTCTCCTAATTTAGCAATAAATACGGGTTCATTTGACATTTTTAATACAATCATTACTATAGTATTTTAAAAACTGGATAGGAAATTGCCCAAAATTATGTGATTTTCACAGAAATAAATACAGCCAAACCGGGCCGTACCGTTGAGAACCATACACAGGTAGGAGTGACCGCTTGTGTTCGATTGACAGCGGCGGGCGGGCGGGGATATATGAGGGGGATGAAGATCATTAGCAAACCTTTCAAAACCAGCTGAGAAAAGTATTGAGGTACAAAACCATACCAAGAGTAATATTATATTTTAGACTGTTCTTGCCTGTTAGCTATTTAATGTGTGAAAGCTGTACAGTCTATTGTTACCAGTATCCTTTGACATTGTTTAGTTTTATATTTTAGTTTGAGCGTAGGCTACCATTTAACTGGAATAAATATAATTATATTAATCAAGGCCGTAGCCAGCAAATAATTTCAGGGGGTGGCCCATCCCCCAATTGATGGAGGCTAGGACAAATTTTAAGTATTAAACTCCTCTAGCAGCATTTTTTATGGCAACATAACACCATAACTGCCATAGGCTAAAAAAAAAAATCAAAATATTAAACACCTCTAGAAGCTATCTGAAGTATTTTTTATGGAAGCCTAACACCATAGCTGCCGAATGCTAGAAAAAAATATAATTATTAAACACCTCTGGATGCTCTCTGAAGTGCTTTTTATGGTAACGCAGCCCCCTAATTTGAACTTGTACATTAATTTTGGTATTGTTTAAACCATAAATAAAGCAATATATATTGTTCATAAAATTTCTCGACTATGGCCTTGATATTAATCAACTTTTATGTGAATTTTACTATGTACAAAATGTCTAAGCCTCGTTCATTTCCAAGTAAAGTATGCAAACAAGAAAACGATCCAGAGATTAAGAGAGATGGAGAATCCAGAAAGAAGAATCATAATTAACCGGAAACAAATTTGAATCACTTAAAAGGTAACTGTAGTTTGAAAATATTACAACTAATATTTGTATTTTGTGTTTGTTAAAGTATATTTAGGCGTATTTTATTTGTTTATCTTCTAAAAAAATTATGCGAATATGCCAAAAATGTGCCAAATATATTTATGTTGATAAATAAATTGTAAAAAAAATGTACAGTCTTGTGCATGAAATGTGGCTGCGTTAAATTGGTTCCAAACGGAAATTATGGCAAGTTTTTGTAATTGAGTGTGTTGGCTACCTAAAGTTTAAAATAGTCCTTAGATATACACAAAATAAAAGGTGATGATTGTATTATAATATAATTTATAAGTTATGGGTTAGTGATTATAAGCACTAATCAGTAAGCGTGCCGAGTAAATTACACGTTTTTCTGGTTTGTTAGTGGGTGGGAGGTCAAGGTTTGAATTCCGACTTGGTGTAATCTACCAAAGCTTCTTTTAGTAACAGTTTCCCACGCTTCCTCTACACAAACCCGGTACAGTTCTTCTCTATTCTACTTTACTCACTCTTACCCTATTATAATACCTAAATGCGAATAGCTTAGATGAATGGTAAGACGTTCTGTAATAAATAAATAACTATGTAAAAAATGTTGATGAACATGACGAATTGGAGGATTTACCACAGAATGTGTAACATCCTTCATTCGTTAGTGAAAACACTATTTCAAAATATGAATATAGTAATGAAAATACCTTAACACCACTTTTCATAGAAAATATTGAAAGGTTTAAAGAACACAGGATTCTTCCACTACGGGTCACCGAATTATTTATGTAATGCCTTTTTATAAACAGATAATTAAATTAGATGAACACTCCAAATCATGTACGTTAGGTCACTCACTAAAACTAGAAAAGGAAAAGGGAAATGGGCTTGAATCTACCCTGGTTTATTTTTGTGACAATTGTGATGGTAAGCAATGCATTACCTCAAAACAACTCGTAAAAATTAACTATTTGTTGGGAGAAGAACACATTGAACTCCTAATACAGTTGAAGCTAACCTATAGATTCTAGAAGCATCTAATTAAAATAAATCCATATAAGGACAACTCCAAATAAATGAGAGAGGCATCACTTTTTTTATCTGGGGGTGGGAAGCTCCAAATAGCTTTTAGAGACATCTTTTCTTTTTTTAGATCAGACGATGATATGGGTGGGAGCTTGGTAAAATCTCAGTGGCCCCCCTGATGGAAATGTCTAGGCACACCATTGGTTTAACGAAAGGGTAAATTTGATGGACCAAGATAGAATGGAACAGGCATAATGTAGTAGGTGTCTAGCTTAGTAATATATTTAAAAAAATACTAACATACAATAAATGTGTTTCAAAGAGTAAAAGCTAAAGCGTCTTAGTTCAAGTGTTTGTATCCAAGGTTACGAAGCATAGTATAAACTTTGTCATATTAAAATGTTTAGTTTATAAACTAGGAAGTATCAAGTCTACTTCCTCACTAAGCAAGTGTTGGTGTTAGAGAGTGGTGATACAATGTTAGCTACACATGAATTGACAGACAGCCCTCAGTGAGCAGTTTTCTTGTTGCTGAGTAGTGTCCAAACACATACCAGGGTAACCACTCTTTTACTTACTAATATCAAGATAAAGTATTGTAATCCTGAAATAAAATTTATTTCAAGATATTGATGAATTTTTACTTTTTTTATAAACTCGAACTCAAAAAACTAGTTTTCACAATTCTGTTTGTCCCCATGTCTATCTGTCAACCTGTCCCTGGCCACGGATCGGATACGGTTTGATTGATTTTTTCAAACTTGATATCTAGAAGTTATAGGGGAATATCTCAACACGTTTATTTTATTTTGACCTTAGCCTTCAAATTAAGGATAGTTTACAAATGAGAGATTTTTTAGTGCAATTTTTTTTTTTCAAAACTGGATCTAAAGATTCTGATTAAAATGCAAATCTAGGGAGTAATTTATCTCACAAATAACAACTTAGAGGCTATTTGGTTTTTGGTCAGTAAAATTTTGAAGTGTGATGAGTGATTTTTCAAAAACTTGAAATATTTTAAAAAGAGAGTCGATGATTCAGTTCCAAATTGGTATCTTGGGAATGTCTAACATGACAAATAACATTTTATAAGTTTACTTGTTTTTTTTAATACATTTTCATTTGTGGGTAGTTTATCGATGAGTGCTTTTTCAAAAACTTGGGGGGAAAAATGGCTTTGACGATTTGACTCTAAATAGGTATCTTGAACTTGTTAGAGATTAAAACAACACACTGCTGCTGGCAACAGATATATTATCCTATATCAAGAAATATTTTGTCAATAAGTGATTTAACAATGTTACTTGTAATTAATTGCGAGGTATATATACAAAGTAATATTTTGTTAGGACGTGAATTAAGAGTGTTACTTGTAATGAATTGTGAGAGATAGAGATAGAGTAATATTTTGTCAGTAGGTGATATTAGTGTTATTTGTAGTTAATTGTGAGGGATATACCGCAAATAATATTTTCAGGGTGGCCACTCACCAGTAAAATTGGGAAAAATCCCGGGAAATGTTCTTGAAAATTTGCCATCATTTGAGAATTTAAAGGCGAGGACCACTATAAATAGTTTTTTGGGCATACACATTTAAACATTTGCCATGGGAAAATCCACTTTACATATATTCTGTAAAAATACTATAGGTAAGGGAAACTATAATTAGCGTTTAGGGGTATCCAAATCTCAAAACAGTTTTAGAGGAGGATCACTCCAAATATCTTGGAAGGAGTCTAATTTTCAAAATATTACTGGACAAGGACCTTTCAAAATGGATTCAAGGGGTATTCAATTTTCACAAAATATTTGGTGTTGAGTCCCCGGATCTCCTATTAATTTGAAGAAGGTTCCTTTAAAAAAAAATTGTATACTCTCCTACACAAATAAAGTTCCACTGCCACTGGGTGAAGCACCTTTTGTAAATGTATAGGCCTATGCATACTACTGTTTATCTTGCCTAATCTCTACTTGTATCCGAGCACACATCACACGTACAATAATGGCCTTTTGATCCAGACCTTTAAAAAATATACGTTGAGAATGTAGAGTAATATCCTCGTTAATATCATAGACGTAACCTCGTTTTTAGTGGGGAGAGAAAGGTCCTGTCTATGATGGATCGTGATAAAGTATCCCAACAGGAGTTGGTCAGCATTTTTTTTATGCATGGACTCATCTAATAAATTTGTGTAGTACTGCAATCTATGGTGGTAGAACCAAGTGGGGTGGGGGCAAGAGGGACCTTGTTCCCCTGAAAATAATCTCAGCTGGAATAAATCCCACCCCCCTAAATATATTTTAAATCCTCTGATACAATTGAATATGAAGTTGAAAGATCTTGCATTAACCTCAAAATAACTTCTATATACATTCAATTATCAAAAGTTTTCCAGAGAAGACCACTTCAAAGTTTCTAGAGGCATCTAATTTTCGAAAAAAATTCAAGCTAGGAGCAGTCTAAATATCTTCTAGAATCACCTAAATTTTAAACATTTTTGGAGGAGAAACCCTTCAAATAGCTTTCAGGAGTTCTAAATTTAAAAAAGTAAACTGGTTGAGGACTATTTCCTAAGGACGCAACTCAAAATAGGTTCTAGGAACATCCAAAGTTCTAAATAATTTGTAGGGGGGACTATTCTAAATATATTTTAAAATTGTATAGTTTCAAAAAAGTGGGAAAGGACCACTTCAAATTATGGACCGAATAAACGATAAGTGGGGTGAAGAGAGGGGTGATTGCCCTTCTTGGAATAAATTAGCCCTCTTCTAGATGTAGTTCACACCTTCTGATATTCTCAAATAGATTATAAATACATTCAATTAAAAAATAATCCAGGTGAGAATCTTTCCAAATAAAGTAATATTTAATCAGGAGATAACAACATTAATAAGGCTACTTGTGAGTGATGTGGTTAGAGAATTGTGTATATTTTTGTTGATTAGTTTATCGTAATAAAAATAATAACTTTAATATTTGCATTAATTCCTTGTATTTTCTTCTTAGAGAACATACCTTTTCTATTATTATTTTACAATAATTTGGTATATTATGTATATGATTGGTGTATTTACCAACATTTAATTATTTTTATTTGTACATTAAACAGAAGGGACATTGTTTATTTAATGTTAAGTAAAGTGCACTATTTTAATAGATTGACATTGTTATTATTAACGGATGACAGACATTCACTGTAATGTAACTAAATATATAGTGGAAAAAGAACACCTGGATACAAAAATAAAACACCTAGCTTTTGGCTTAGCGAGTTCTTTATTCGCTATGTATTAACTTGTGGTACACTATTATATGGATCCATCTCAACGTTTGTCTGCCAGTTGTTTTTTTGTCGACCAGTTGGCTGTCTATCACTTTGTTGTTCTATGTACGTATTTTTCGACGAGTCGACGGCCATTAATTACCTGGTCTATCAAATGTTTGTTAATATTTTGTCGATCAGTTGGTCGTCTAGCACATGGTCCTACCCTTACCAACAACTTGGTCTAAGTACTCCTTCGTGTAGATTTCTTGTCTGTCGATCACTTTGTTCATACGTATCGACCAGTTTATTGTTGATTAGTTTTATGCACCCAAATTGGTCAAGTATTCGTGTGTATATCACTTTGTCCTCGTATGCATGAGCTAGTCGACCAGTAGGTCATACTAGGGTCAGATAATTAACCCACCAAGCATTCCAAATATTTGTATACTTTTTGTCGACCAATTGGCTCTTATCACATGGTCCTACTCACATCGACCATGTGATCGACACTGCTTTTGCATGACAGTCACTTGTCTCTCGACCACTTTTTCCACACATGTTAACCAGTGTGCTGTCGATCAGTTAGCTGGAGCTCCAATTGGTCGGCCAGTTTGCTGTCACTTTGTCCACCTAAGCATGAACTTGTCAACCAGTTGTTCCAAATCGTGTCGGCCACATGTCTCATCTAGCCTTCGAGATATTTTTTACAGCTTAACGACCAGTTTGTATTATGACAGTGTAAACCATATGAACCTGTAACTGATTTTGTTTACAAATACAACTATAGTACTTAGGCCTATAAATGTAAATCATATCATTAATGGCAATCAGTCCTAGTTAAATATAATTGTGTCCAAAAAATATCAAGATCATTAAACTTATTGTATTTCGTTGAATATCATATAAAAAAAAGTGTTTATCTTAAATTAAAAAAACCTTTAGTTAATGTCATTTTTATCCCACAAATTCCAAAAGTGTATTTAATTTTGTATATTAACTTGTTGGAGTATGTAATCATCTTTACACACCTCACAGTGAATTTGTTCTCATTAACATTAAAAGTCATATATTTATTCGAGTTTCCCTGGCTAGGCCAGGGGAGGGTCCAGGTGGGGTTGGGTGCAATCGTCCCCTCCTGCATAGAAAATAATCATAAATATCGAAACCAATACTTTAAAGTTGTAAAGAACGACTAACACCTTCCTCATCCTATCTCCTACATGACCTAATCAAAATTAGGCAACATCTCTTTCAACTTAGCTCTAGAGCAAAGAAAGGAGAGTAAAACTAAAATGTTCTAGTATTAATATTAAGTTTAGTATTAAAATACACATTTTTTTCTTTTATTACTAAACACTTTAGACCTATGTACAGTATATATTTATTACTTTTATTGTGACGGCGACTTTTTGTTTTATGTTATTTTTGTATTAAAATTACAAATTGGTTAATCCAAATTGTATTCTTTCTTAAAGTATTATTATTATTATATTAATTGTTAATTTCAACTAGTTTTTTAAACTCGCAATATTATAATTAAAATATTATAAATTAAAATCTTTTTTAATCAAAATTATTAAATGTATCCTTGAAGGAGCCTTGGAAAGCCATTTCACCCCTACAACTAGCCCTGGATACACCCTTGAGCTAGGCGTAGTTAAAAGTATTTGTCCTTCTAACGATAGCATTGTATTCCACCAAACCCCCCTGTAAACATTTCCTGTTAGGCTACTAATCCCCTTTTTCCTTACTTTTATTTGTACTCAAAGTGAGAGTGAGAGGTAATGATACTGTCTCCCTCTTTAACCGGGCCGTCACGAGCACGACAACCCGATAGTACTACACTCTATCGGAATATATCTGTCCCTAGCAGCCTCTGCACATCGTTAAATCATTAACAACAGGCCTCAATTGATTTACAATCCTAAATTACCCTTCCATGGAACAGTCGTAATTTTCGACCTTCTTATGTTTTTTGTCCCCTCTCTCTTTCGTAGCTGGTCGCGCATGCGCGGTCTTCCTGAGGTGGGACTGGCTCAATTCTCTACCCCACCTCTCTACTCACTTTATAGTCCCGGACTGAGAGCGTTCCGATATAGATCAAAAAAGGAATAGCAGTGACGAGTCAACATTTAAGACTGGAGGAAGGGACATCGTAATTAGACTAAGTACGTACTGTACTTGATCCATTTTTCGCCAAGTCCTCCTGCTCCGCGGCCGACAGTCGCTGCCCTAGTCGGACGCTATGGCGTCCAGTGGACGGGATCCTTGGGCCCACCGCAGCTAGTCCCCACCACATCTGACTCGATTTCTTACTGTCTCCCACTGCTGATAAATTGCTGATCCAACCAAATTTGGTCTACAGATGGTTCATAGCTGGTACACTCCGACTCGTCTACACCTGGTACTTTGTTGATACCCTCGGCCTGGTCTACGTCTGGTACATTGATGGTACTCTCCGTCAGCTCCACATCTAGAACCTTGCCGGTACACACCAACTCGTCTACATCTGGTACTTTGCTGGTATATCGTAGAGTCAGTTGAACTGCACTCGTGTGGAGTGCGCTGGATTGATGACTAGGAGATTTCACTGCGTTCAGAGCATTCGACTTGGTATATATATATATACACACACCACAATATATATATATATATATATATATATATATATATATATATATATATATGAGAGAGAGAGAGAGAGAGAGAGAGAGATCAGGTGTTTTTATTATGCGTGCTTGTCGAAGATTTGTCACTAGTTAGAGTCCCTAGTGTTGTGCTCTTAGTCTCTTATTATATAAGTTTGTTTTGAGCATTTAGGTTATTGAAGCTCACTTTGAGCTTGTTGACAGAGTGATTATAGCTATGCCAATGTATTCTCTAAACCGAGGGCTGGCTCCTATTGCCTAACAAGGTAGTAAGGATTATATGTTTAGCTTACCCTCTTAATCAGTAAGGCCTAGGTTGTATATTTATTGCAGGATTATTCTAACATTCGTAAGGATTACCAGTATGATTTGAGCGCATATTATGTTATTCTTATTTATGTTTAGTTGTTAGTCAGCCTCTAGCTTAGTTGGATGGTTGCCCAACTTTATAGGCTCAACACTAGGTTGCCATTATTAGAAATGTTTTTATGACGCTAATGCGTTTGGGCAACTATGGGTTTTGTCAAGTGGATTATGTATGTGAACAGCTGCCTGCTGTCATTGGGAGAGCCTGATACTGATTAACGACCTAATTAGGTCGGCCATCATTGCCACTGGACCCACTTTAGCGTTATTTTGGGGTGTTGTTATTGTCACTCCTCTCGAGTGCGTCATGTTGGTGGTTGGTCGGTGTGGCTAGCTCAGTTCTCTAATATTCATTCCCCTTAGATGGGATTCTAGGCTGATGTCTCGTGGGCTTGGAAGCCATGTTAATGTGCTCCCTTCTTACTAAATTATGATCTTATTGTTGATATCCGATTGTTGATGTTATTTAGCCACTTCCAACGTACGGGTTCCCGTTTGGGATGTCTAATTCGTATGATGCTGGATTGTGGATGGCTGCCTGAGGCATAAAAGGGTACGATGTTCACTACGTACTCAAAACTCTCAAACAGCTGAACGGCGGTGTTTAGAGGCCTATTAACAATATTTTGATAATACTAAGTATGTTGATTGGCGATAATGCCACTTAGCAATTAGACTACCAGAATCTTGTGATCCACTATAATCTCTCATTCTTATGTTTGCTGTCCTTTGTTAATAACATCTTTACTAGTGTTGTTATATTGCTATGTTTACTTGCACCCCCCTCCCCTTTTATTCCCATAAGGTAGGGTGCAATGTTTTAGTAACTAACTTCTACTGTTCTTCCTACCAAAATCATACTATAGCAATCCCACACGGCCTTGCCAGTCACCCACTGTGGTATATTGTTAAAAATATCCTAATTAAAAAGCTAATTAAAAATCCGGCTTCAAGGTGCATTCGGACCCCCTCCCGTATACCACCTATGTTAAAAACTTCATATCCCTGCGTATCGTAGATATGGCGAGCCATCGCACGCGCACTCTCTCTCACACACACAAACACTTCCTTTTATTATTATAGATTCCTGTCTCATTAATATAAATATGCCTATAGCACAGACGGGCGTCCCGGCACGCAAGAGAGAAAACAAGATCGAAAATAACAATATCTAGATTTATTCCCACTGCACCTCAACGAGATTCGAATCGAATCCTAGAGATGAACATGACAGCTGAGCACTGTCTCAACAAACTACAGTCCCATTTTCATAGGAACAACTAGAAAAACCACTAGATATAATTTCACGTATTCATACGTCAAGACAAGTCATCTGCAGCAACATATTTTGATGTACTATTAGTACCTATAAAATATCACCGATATTGTAGTATTATTTTATAAATGTTGGCTGACAAACGTTTATATTTTCTAAGTCTCTTTGTATAATAATTGGAATCTACATATAAAC